>PVJS01010747.1:0-47287 GCA_004027185.1 Glis glis | reverse complement strand
AGAGAGAGAGAGAGAGAGAGAGAGAGAGAGAGAGAGAGAGACAGGGAGGAGGAGAGAGAGAGAGAGAGAACGCCCGCGCATGCGCATGCACAAGCTAAGGCTGGCCGCGAACCCGGATCCTCCCGTCTCCGCCTCCCAAAGTACTGGGATTACAAGCGTGCGCCACCACGCCCAGCCCTGAAGTCGGCCGTTTCTATGACCTCGAACAGCTGGACAATATGCAGGTGCTCCACTGCCCTCATAATAGCAATTTTGGATCAAACCAAGGGGTTGTCCCTAAACGAAGGCAAGACCTTCACAGCCAGCCACCTCGGTCCCAGTGAGGCTGTGGCGGGCCAGTTTGACCCAGGCAAAACCGCCCTTGCCAGTGTCCCTCAGGACCGTATAATTGTCCATGAGGACATCCTCACAGGGAGAGCTGGCTGCGAGGCCTGGCCAGGCCTCTCTACTCTCTCTCTTAGCACTGTCCATCAAAAGCCGCAATAGCAACTAACAATGCTAGCTAAAAAAACAAAACAACAAACCAAAAAACAAAAGTACAGCAAAATACCAAAGCCAAACAAACAAACAAATGCACACACAAAACAACAAAGCCAAAAACCCAAACCAACAAATCAGATCCAAAGCCACCAGTCCACCAAAAGCGTTAACTATCTTGGAGTCCAACAGGTCACCACCAAGAGCTCCCTATACTAATGAACAAAAACCCAGCCACGGTGAGGGCCTTATATAGCCGATCCTGGGGACTCCCTCACGATGGCTCCTTGTGAGGTCACATGGCTGGGTTACAGCAGGGTGTGGCCTGCTCACTTTTGGACCTCTAGGACTTTTCTACTTTAATAAGAATAAGAAGGACTCTGGAAAATTTTTTGCTTTGGTGGGTTATGGATGCTGATGTTTACTTGTTTAGAAATTAAAATTTGTAGGATGCTTCAAAGGTTTTCTTCATTTTGAGTCAAAAAAATCTACTAACTTTTGACTTTTAAAGACCTCATCATAGCTGGGAATGGTGGTGCACACTTGTAATTCCAGTACTTGGGAGGCTGAGACAGGAGGATCCGGGTTTGCAGTCAGCCTCAGCTACTTAGTGAGGCCCTCCACAACTTAGTGAGACCCTGTTTCAAAATAAAGAATAAAAAATAGGGCTGGGGGTGTAGCCCAGAGGTAGAATGACCCTGGGTTCAATCCCCAGTACTTAAAAAAAAAAAAGACCTCATCATATCCACCCTCAAGGTATTCAATTTCTTTATCTTTCAACTTGAAATGATTGGTGTCAAAAGAATGGTAGCATGTCACTCACATCACATGTCTTCAGGAACACTCTGTTCCCTAAGACACCATAGGGCATGTGTTAACATCTATGGGGCTGGGTAAAAGGGAGCTTTCATCCTAATTGCCCCATAAAGTCCTTATCACATTTTTTCATTTAATTATTTTAAAACTTTTATTGGTGCACTGTAATTATACATCACAGTGAGGTTCAAAGTGATACACATAGAACTTGGTATATTTCCTTTGGCATCCCTCCCCGCTCCCCTTCCTTCTTCCCTGTATACGTTAGATTGGTAGTGATACCTTCATATATGGACATAGCATTAAAATATACTTTTATTGGTGCATTATAGTCTCACATCATAATGTAAATCATGTTGATAGTGACATACATGCACACAGCACTTGGTGGGCTTTCCCTTGGCTCCCTCCCCATTCCCCCCTTCCCCATACAGGGTACTGGGATTGACATTGGTATTTTCACATATGTACATAAAGCCAGTGGTAGTAATTCCTTCATTGATCCTCACTGTTCCCCCTCCCCTTCCCTTAGACCACCTCCCTGGCTCCACTGAGGTTTCTCCTTCTTTTTCTGGAGTCCCTCTGGTATCCCAATTACTCCCTAGTTTCTGCATATTAGAGAAAACCTATTACCCTTCACTTTCTGTGACTGGCTAATCTCACTTAACATAATGTTCTCCAGGTCCTTCCATTTTCCTGCAAATGACATAATTTTGTTCTTCTTTATTGGTGAGTAGAATTCCATTGTGTGTATATCCCATAATTTTGTAATCCATTCATCTGTTCATGAACACTTAGGTTGGTTCCATAATTTGGCTATTGTGCTGCTATGAACACGGGTATGCATATATTGCTGTAGTTCTCTGATTTTAGTCCCTTTGGAAAGATACCCAGGAGTGGTATAGCCGGATCATATGGTGGGTCCTTTCCCAGTTTTCTGAGGAAGAGGAATCTCTACACTGATCTCCACAGCAGCTGAACTAATTTGCAATCCCACCAACACTGTAGACAAGTTCCAATTTCCCCACATCCTCACCAACATTTCCTGTTTTTTGATTTCTTGATGATTGCCATTCTGATTGGGGTTAGATGGAATCTCAGTGTAGTTTTGATTTGCATCTCCCTGATTGCTAATGATGTTGAATATTTTTTCATGTATTTATTATCCATTTTTATCTTTTCTTTTGTGAAGTATATTTAGTTCAATTGCTCATTTCTTGATTGGGTTTTTTGCTTTTTTAGTGTAAAGTCTTTTATGTTCTTTGTATATTCTAGATATTAGTCCTCTATCAGAGGGATAGTTGGCAAAGATCTTCTCCCATTCCATAGGCTTTCTCTTTAGTTTGATGGTTTCCTTTGATGAGCAGAAGCTTTTTAGTTTAATGCCATCCCATTTATTAATTCTTGTTTTAGTTTCCTGGGCTTTGGAGGTCTTGTTGAGGAAGTTTCTACCTCAATGTTGCCAATATGTTGGAGTGTTGGACCTAGGCCCCCATCTAGTAACTTCAAAGTCTCTGGTCTAATTTCCAGGTAATTGATCCATCTCAAGTTGACTCTTGTGCAGGGTGAGAGGTAAGGATTTAGTTCTATTTTTCTATAACTGGATAACCAGTTTTCCCAACACTATTTGTTGAAAAGGTGTCTTTTCTCCAACGTATGTATTTGGCACCTTTGTTGAAAATCAATTGCCTATAAGTGTGTGGTTTTGTTTCTGTATCTTCTATTCTGTTCCATTGGTCTATGTGTCTGTTTTTGTGCCAATACCATGCTGATTTTATTACTATAGCTCTATCATATAATATGACATTAGGAATTTTGATGCCTCCTGCATGGTTCTTATTGCTGAGAATTACTTTGGCTATTCTGCGTCTTTGATTTCTCCATATGAAACTTATGACTGATTTTTCTAGGTCTGTGAAGAATGACATTGTTATTTTGATAGGGATTGCATTGACTCTGTCGATCACTTTTGGTAGAATGGCCATTTTGATAATATTTATTCTACCTATACAAGAGTAAGGGAGATCTTTCCATCTTCTAAGAACTTCATCAATTTCTTTCTTCAGTGTTTTATAATTTTCATTGTAGAGGTCTTTTACCTCCTTGGTTAGGTTTTATTCCTAGGTATTTTATTGGTTTTGAGGTTATTATGAATGGTATTGTTTTCTGGATTTCTTTTTCAGTGGATTCATGGTTGGCATATAGAAAAACTACTGCTGGGCATGGTGGCACATGCTTATAATCCCAGTACTTGGGAGGCTGAGACAGGAGGATCTCAGGTTCAAGGACATCCTCAGCAAGTAGTGAGACTCTCATCAACCTAGTGAGACCCTATTTCCAAATAAGAAATAAAATCGGCCTGGGGGCATAGCTCGAAGGTAGAGTGCCTCTGGGTTCAATCCCCAGTACTAAAAAAAAAGAAAGAAAAAAGAAAAGTTACTGATTCTTTTAGATTGATTTTGTATCCTGCTACTTTGCTGAATTTGTTAATCAGCTCTAGTAGTCTTTTGGTTGAGTTTTTTGGGTCTTCTAAATATAGGATCATGTCATCTGCAAATAGAGATAATTTTAGATCTTCTTTTACTATTTGGATTCACTTGATATCCTTTTCTTGTCTTATTGCTCTGGCAAGAGTCTCAAGGACTATATTGAAAAGGAGTGGTGATAGTAGGCATCCTTGTCTTGTTTCTGATTTTTAAGGGGATTCCTGCAGTTTTTCCCCATTCAATATGATATTGGCTTTGGGTTTATTGTATTTTACCTTAATGATGTTGAGGTAAATTTCTTCTATTCCAATTTTCTGCAGTGTTTTTAACATGAATGGGTATTGAATTTTGTCAAATGCTTTTTCTGCATCTACTGAGATGTCATGTGATTTCTGTCATTAGTTCAATTTATGTGGTGAATAACATGTATTGATTTGCATATGTTGAACCAGCCTTGCATTCCTGGGATGAAACCAACTCGCTCATGGTGTACAATTTTCTTGATGTGGTTTTGAATGCACATGTCTAGTATTTTGTTTAGAATTTTTGCATCTATGTTCATCAATGATATTGGTCTGCAATTTTTTTTCTTGAGGGATCTTTATTTGGTTTTGGTATTAAGGTGATACTGGCCTCATAGAAGGAGTTTGGAAGGATTCCATCTCTTTTGATGTCACAGAATAACTTGTGAAGTAGTGGGTTTAGTTCTTCTGTAAAGGTTTTATAGAATTCAGCTGGGAATCCATCTGGACCTGGGCTTTTCTTTTACAGAAGGCTTTTTATTGATGTTTCTCTTTGCTTGCTATTGGTTGGTTTAGGTTTTCTATATCTTCTTGGTTCAATTTAGGTAGATTGTATGTGTCTAGAAATCTGTCAATTTCTTCCATGTCTTCCAGTTTATTGGAGTATAAATTTTCAAAATAGTTTCTAATGATCCTTTGGATTTTGCTACTGTCTGTGGTGATGTCTCCTTTTTCATTTCTGATTTTAATAATTTGGGTTGATTCTTTCTTTTGATTAGGTTGGTTAAGGGCTTGTCAATCTTGTTAATATTTTCAAAGAACCAGCTTTTTGTTTTGTTGATCCTTTGTATTGTTTTTTGTTCTCTATTTAATTGATTTCTATACAAATTTTATTAATAGGAAAGCATTTGCATTTGGGTGAGTGCTGGGGTGGCAGGCCCTGATGTACTCACAAGACTGTCCTCCTAAGCATGAGGGGTGGGGGTGAGAGAGGCAAGCCTTGGGGACAGTGGCAAGACTGTTCCTGCAAGACAGCCGAGGCAGGGGAGACACCCTCTGTAGCCCTTTCTGCTGAGCTGGTATTGCCGGTTCCCTGGGTTTTCTTTGTCTGGAACCCTCAAGAACATGAAGGGGTTACATTATGTTGTTTTTTATCAGGACGAGTCCTTGAAGTCATAACATAGCAGGCAGGACTTGCTGGGGCCGGTGGTCAGTGACTGTTCTCAGGGCTCCGTGATCCCTGCCCCCCAGCTGCCTCCCAAGGGTAAGCAAGGCACCACTCATGGAGCACTCTGTGCTCACACCACATTAGAGCTCTGCTGGAGAAGCAGCACGTTTGGCTTGGGAATTCTGCGTGGCTGCTACGTTTTGCTGTTAGTTCTTACACCGCAGCTCCATCTTCTCATCTCCAGGGCTCCAGGTGCCACAGCCCATGGGACTTCACCAAGTCTGTCAGAAATAGCCAGGCCTACACCAGGCCCTGCTGCAGGAGCAAACCCCACCCTCACATAGAAGAGCTGCTGAGGCTGGTGCCAGGGGACCAGAGGCAAAGGCCAGTTCTCTGCCTCGCTCTGGACCTCTCTGTTCTACTTACTAAATATTTTATGTGTGTATGTATGTATGAATGTATTTGGTACTGGGGATCGAACCCATGAGCATTTTACCTCCAAGCTATACCCCCAACCCTTTTTATTTTTTATTTTATTTTATTTGGTACTGGGGATTGAACCCAGGGGAATTCTACCTCTGAGCTACACCTCCAGCCCTATTTTACTTTTTTTAAATTTTGAAACAGGGTCTAAGTTGCTGAGTGCCTAAGTTGCTGAGGCTGGCTGCAAACCTGGGATCCTCCTGTCTCAGCCTCCCAAGTACTGGGGTTACAAGTGTGCGCCACCATGCCCAGCTTTATTTTTTACTTTGAAACTGGATCTCACTAAGTTGCTAAGTGCCTCACTAAGTTGCGGAGGCTGGCTGCGAACCTGTAATCCTCCTGTCTCAGCCTCCCAAGTACTGGATTACAAACATGCGCCACCACACCCGGGTTTTTTATTGTTATCTTTTTATTTTGAAACAAGATCTCACTAAGTTGCTGAGGCTGGCCTCGAACCCGCAATCTTCCTGTCTCAACCTCCCAAGTACTGGGATTACAGGTATGCGCCACCACACCTGGCTCCAGTTTTTGAAAGCCAGAAAACTAGGAAAATGTTTGTTTACCTCTAAATGAAAATGCCTTAAAATTAGGAAGGGGAACAGTGAAAGAAAGAGGGGGGCAGATGGAAAAAAGAAAAAACTACATAAGTTCTGATGATGGGGCAGACAGAAAAAAAACCAAACAAGTCATTCTATCTGTCAAACTATAAAGGTCACTTGGTTTAAATTACATAAGTTAATTCATTTTCATTATAGAGAAATTAGAAGTTACATGTAAACAGAGAGAAAGAAAAGAAGGATCATCATCGCACTGCTAAAGGTAATTTCAAAACTGTAACTTGGTTACTGTCCTTCTAGGCATTTTTTTGGCATGTAAATATTTGTTTTCTGACCAAAGCAAAATCATACAACATGTACTGCTTAGTAACTCGCTTTTTCTCCAAAATACTAGATAATGAGCATCAATGTGATTTGCCTTTGATAAGGTTCCTAGAATTGTAGTTTTCAGCTGGTTAGAGCCTTAGCTAAACTGGTTGATAAATGTTCTGACATCGCCCTCGTTGGTGAGCTGCTTTTAACCCCATTTTGCAGATGAAGCAACTGAGACCAGCAAGGTGCCCTAAAAATGTCACACAAACTATAAGAGGCTCTGGACCGGGACCTAGAACAGAGGCCTCCTACCTCCTGGAATAGCAAATACTTGCTTGGGCTGTTCTTAGGAGTTGCAGGGTCTTATGAGCGCAGAGGGTCTGTTCCTATTTGTTCTCATTACATAACACGAGGTGCGGTGCTTGCATCTGCTTCCTGTTAAAAGTTCTTCCTCTGTGTTTAAAGTACAGTTTCCTCCAAAGGCCCGTGTCTTGCCAAATGGGATATTATTTCTCCCATTGGATTATACATGGAAAATAACCCAGAGTAAGGTTTCTTTATTTAAACACCCAGGACACTTGTCAGTGGCCACACGGCACTATGGAGGATCTCTCCTGCAGAAGCCAGCCAGCCACTGCTGCTCGGCCGGGAGCACGGCCCAGTCCTCTGCTGCTCGCCACCCTTGGCTCCTCTGATCAACCCAGCGATGGTGCAGGGTTTCCTGTCTGGTAACCCACTCGGGCTTTGTTGCAGACAGCAGCAAACTGCAGCCACGTCTGCCACAGCGATTGCATCATAAATAAAATAAATGGAAGGATCTGAGGAAAATTAAGCCCTGCAGAGAGATTAGCAGAAAGAGAGGGAAGCAGGAAGGGGAGGATAAGGTCAGTCGCCTCATCAACATAACCACCCTCATAACCATCATCGCTCCTGGAGCCCACAGTGCTCCTGGGCCCAAAAAGAAGCAGCAGGCCTGTCTCTGCCTCCTCCCAGGGCTCCCCACCAAAGCTGCGTGCACATCGCATCAAACAGCTGGATTTTTAGAAAGCCTTTCCTTCCTATCAGCCTTTGGCAGCCCAAGCAACTTTCTTCCCCAGAATAGAAGAATGGAAGACTCTCAGAGATGACTGGCCTGCTAACAGCAACTGGCAAGTCTTAGAAGCCTGGCCGCTCTCAGGGACCCGGGAATCGCCCGCATTCCTGCAGATCCAATTGCATTCAGGGTGCCTCCGCGAGCCCCCGAGGTCTCCATGAGCTTGATTCAGATCGATGGGTTCAAATAGTGGTTCATCTAGTGAGTCTGGATTCGTGGGCATAGATAGCCAAGTCGAATGCGGCGAATGGGGCAAACTTCCTGTCTGAGTTCTGGCAGGAAAGCTCCCGGAGCGACCAAACGCCGTGCTAGTGAGCCTTGGCCAATTTCGCTCCCAGGAGTGTTGCAGGAAAACCTTGGCCAGGAGCCCTGGAGAGTTTCTTCTTTTAGAGGAACAACACTGCACATCGCGAAGGAGCCACCGAGCAAGTTGCCATAAATCCCACGTTTACAAAAGTTCTGTTAACGCCACGTGTGCCTGGTGCTGCCTTGAAGTAACTGTTTCAGCAGATGGTCTCGTAGAAGTAATTATTTGGCCGGTGTCCGCTTGGTGCTGAGCCGGGCCTTCTTCCCATCTTGATTTCTAGCAAGTACCAAGTCCATGTGGTACTCACAGAGAAATGAAATCCACAGTGCAGAGCAGTGTCAAACGCACAGCTGGGGCTCAGTCAACTCTTCTGGACGGATGAATGACCCTTCCTCACATTGCTCCAGCTGTTCTCTGGGTCCTGATGTCTCCTGAATTTGAGTCCCCCACTCAGCCCTTCTCCTTCTTGCCCAATCCACACGCCCCATGGCTGCTGGAACTCAAATAGAACTTACTTTCTCCCTTCACTTCTCACACCCCTCCTCCCTCCTCAGCCAACCCCCCCTGGGCCCTGCCTCCCTAGGCCTGCCCAGGCCTCCAGGCACCTTCCTCTCAGCCCCTCCTTCCATCTGCCTTTCAGCCACTCCTCTCCGCAGCTCTCACCACTTCCCAACTGGGTTGTTTTATCCTTCTCAAATGCCTCCTGTCCTGCACCAGCTCTGCCCCACTCCTGCCCCATTCTGCAAAGCCATTATCTAGAGGAATCCCAGAACATCTTCCTAGAATACACATGACGGCGCCACACCACTCCTCCACCCCGTGCGTCCCATCCTTCAACAGGGTCTCGTTGTCCCCACTTGCAAAGAGCTGCTGTCCAGCTCTCATCTCCCCCGCAACCACACTGGCTCCCGCTGGACTTTGAGGAACCCCGCAGACACCCCTACGGCAGGGAAACTGCAGCCCACCCTCTCTTTTGCTTTTTTCTTTTTTTTTTTATTTGGTGGTACTAGGGATTGAACCCAGGGGTGTTCTACCTCTGAGCTACATCCCAGCCCTAATTTTTTTTTAAATAGAGCCTCACTAAGTTGGTAAGGGTCTTGTTAAGTTGCTGAGACTGACCTGGAACCTGTGATCCTCCTGTCTCCGCCTCCCAAGTACTGGGACTACTAGGTGCGCCACGGTGCCTGGATCTGGATCCCTGCCCTCTCTTTTCCTCTTTTCTTGTATTTCTTTTTCTTTTCTTTTTTTTTTTTTTTTGCGGTACCTGGGATTGAACCCAGAGGCGTTCTATCTCCGCACTACACCCCCGGCCCTATTTTTTATCCTTTATTTTGAAACCGAGTCTCGCGAAGTTGCGGAGGGCCTCACTAAGTAGCTGAGGCTGGCCGCGAACCCAGATCCTCCGGTCTCTGCCTCCCAAGTACTGGGATTACAAGTGTGCGCCACCACGCCCGGCTCTTTGTATTTCCTTTTCAAATGCACCGGCCTACCCCCTGATAACCTGTATTGTTTTTTGTCTTAGGATGCCTTGCCTTCATCTTTCCCCAAAGGGAATTCTCTTTTTTAAAAAAAATTATGGTAAAATACATAGAATTTAAAATTTCCCATCTTCACCATTTTTAAGTGTACATCTCAGCGGCATTCAGTACATTCACACTGTTGTGCCAACCGTCTCCGCTGTGCATCCACTGAGCTCTTCTAGCCTTGCAAAGCAAAACTCCGCACCCATTAAACAGCAGCTCCTCGTTTCCTTCCTCCTCCTAATCCCCAACAACCACCTCTCTACTTTGTGTCTCCATGAATTGGACCACTCTATACCCTCATATAAAAGGAATCCTACAATATTTGTCTTTTTTTGTGACTGGCTTGTTTCACTAAGCATAATGTCCCCAGGTTCATCCACACTGTGGCATATGACCGGATTTCCTTCCTTTTCCAGGCTGAATAATATTCCACATTTTATGTATGTATCCCCATTCTCTTCATCCATTCATACACTGATGGGCACTTGGGTTGCCCCCCCCTTTGGCTACTGTGAATAATACTGCTATGAACTTGTGTGTACATGTACCTGTTTGGGTCCCTCCCTGCTTGCAATTCTTTGGGGTATATACCCAGAAATGGAATTGCAGGACCATACGGTAATTCTATTTTTACTTTTTCTGAGGAACCACTGCAGTATGTCCCGTCTAATTTAACCGCTACATCCAACTGACCCATTGGCTCTGAGTGCGGGGAAGGAAGACCCCAACACCAGGAACGCCACTGAGGTGCGGGTGCATTGAGAGACCGTGACCTTCTGGGACAGGAGACCCCGAGCACCGGGTGAGCACCAGGCCTCCATCCTCGGTGACGCTCCTCTCCCCTGGTCTTATGGTGACGGCTTGGCCCGGTGTTGGGGGTGGGGCTGGGGACATGCTGGGGTCCTGCGAGGGGAGAGGGCATGCCCTCAGCCCCTAGGTGACCACTTGAAGGCCAAGTGGAAGGACCAGGCCCAGCTGATAACACGGCATGGAGAAAACTCTCTTCGGATGCTATGACCCTCTTAAAACCCCCATGAAGATGGATCCTGGGCTTGGAAACCCCAGCCAGGTTCTACGCTCTGGCCACGGGGTGACTCGCAGCCTCTGGCAGGGCAGGCCCTCTCCTTTGTACTTGCGGCTCCTGCCTGGGGCACCCCCTCCACCCTACAGCCACCCTTCAGCTTCTCATCTATGCCGAGGGTTCTATCCAAGCATCACCTTTCCGGGGAGCCTCAGACCTCCAGGCTTGGCTCAGCCGCTTCTGCTCCAAGAGGCTCTGCACGCCTCCATCCCTACATGCTTGGTGTCCTTTTTTTTTTTTTTTTTTGCGGTACTGAGGATGGAACCCAGGGGCGTTCTACCTCCAAGCTACACCCCCAGCCCTATTTTTTATTCTTTATTTTGAAACAGGGTCTCACTAAGTTTCAGAGGGCCTCACCTAATAGATGAGGCTGACCTCGAACCTGTGATCCTCCTGTCTCAGCCTCCCAAGTACTGTGATTATAAGCATGCGCCACCACGCCCGGCTTGGTGTGCTTTTTCATCTCCCCTTGGGAACTGCATTCTCCTCTGTTGAAATGACAGTTTCTCGTTTCTGTGCCCGGATCCCTGGCACAGGATGGGGCACACAGCGGAAGCTCTGTAAATATTTTTAGATGGGTAGATAATATTACTTTTTTTTTCTTTTGGTACTGGGGATTGAACCCAGGGGCATTGTACCTCGAAGGTACATCCCCAGCCATTTATTATTTGGAAATGGGTTCTCACTAAGTTGCTGAGACTGGTCTTGAACCTGTGATCCTCCTGCTTCAACCTCCCAAGTTCTGGGATTATAGTCATGCATCACCTTACCCAGCCTCAGTAGATAAGATTTCTAAAGCAGGTCTTGATGACAGTAGCATTGGTAGGAGTATCAAGAAAGGCTTTCCCAACCTGGGCCACCATTGACATTTGGGGCGGGATAATTTCTTGTTGTGGGGGGCTGGCCTGAGAATTATAGGATGTTAGCGGTATTCCTGCTCTTTACTTATTAGAGGACACTCTTCTTTTCTGTTGGGACAACCGGAATGTTTCTGGACTTTGTGAACTGTCCCCTGGCACAGGCAAGGGGGGAAACAAAATCACTCCCAGGTCAGAACCATTGTGCCAAGATGACATGCAATTTCTTAGACAGGGTTTGTCTTCCTGAGGACCTTCTAAAATTGCAAGACCTGAATGCAGATTCCAGACAATGTAGGAAATTTCAGCAGGAATATTCGCAACATTTATTATCATTTTGTGAATTATTTATCACTTTGTATATCTTGTGAATAATTAAGAAATGTGCCTGGGAACTTCTTTCAACAGATCTTCTGGCAGAAATCTTAAATCATTTGCTATAAAATATTGACCCTGGTCTGATACATTATTTACAAAGCTCACTGAGGCCAGAGATAAAAATGCTGCATCAAAACTGTTTAAAATCTTTTTTTTAAGAACTTAGAAATGTTGGGGTATGGGGAGCAAAGAACAGAAGTTTATGCTATAGTCTGCATCTCCAACATCCCCCAGAAGGCCCCATTTTATAAAGCTGTAGTGGTGCCGTTGGGGGGGTGGTGGAACCTTTAAGAGGCGGGGCCTAGCGGGAGGTATTTAGATTATTGGGGGCCTGCCCTTGAAGGGAGGAGTAGGACTCCAGCCCCTTGCTCATTCTTTTACTTCCTGGCCCTCAGGTGAGTGGTTTTTCTCTACCACAGGCCCAAAGCAATGGGGTGAACCAGACATGGACTGGAACCTCCAAAACTGTGAGCCAAGATAAACCTTTTCTAAATTATTATCTCAGGTATTGTCTTATAGTGACAGAAAGCTGCCTCACGCTGTTTGTAATGGCCATTTGAACTTCCAGATGGGAGAAATTTTACCCAAGGCCTATTTAACAAAAGGAAAAGGAATGGGGTTAGGAGAGAGGAGAAAGGACAAGAACGCTCAGGATTTTAGCAGCCAGGAAAAGTATGTCCTCATTAGAACTGGGAATGGAGAAAATATTCACCTGAAAGCATTTCCTGTTCTTTGGAGAGATTAAACATGACAGAGAAGAGCACGGTGCTCAGCACAACTGTCACCTATAGAAGAAGCCCAAGAAATAATGGTCGCTATCCCTTGTGAATCTTTCTGGGCTGAGAAAGAAGGGAAAGGCTCAAAACTCCACAGTGGGAAGTGTTAGGAAATGAGTCTTTCCCACTCTCTAACGTGGAGTGGTTGAACTGGATCACCCCCATCCCGCCGTCTCTGATGCTGTGACTCAGTTCCCACAGATGCCCCAACCCACCGGCCTTAAGGTCTCAGGCAGGGAGAGGAGCTGGGTCCTGAACTTTACTGCAGAGCAGAGAATCACAGGGAGTGTGCACAAAATCCAAGTGTGTTTGTGTGTGTGTGTGTGTGTGTGTGTGTGTGTGTGGTGCTGTGGTTGAGCCCAGGTGTTCTACCTCCAAGGGGCACCCCAGCCCTTTTTCTTTATTTTGAAACAGGGTCTTGCTAAGTTGTGGAGAGCCTCCCTAAGTTGCTGAGACCTGAACCTGCGGTCCTCCTGTGTCAGCCTCCCCAGTGCTAGGATTACCGGCTGCCCCACCGCATGCCGGCTGCCCTCCTTTTTGCTGTGCTTTTCAGTTGGGTGGCACCAGGCCCCTCCTTGTCCCTCATCACCGTGTTGCCTCTGGGGGTCCCCCAGGCACCCCCCTGTGCAGTGCATGTGCACCCAGGTTCATGCCTGCACAGTGGCCTGGCAGCCCAGAGCCTCCGCGACTCACCGCACCTCATCCCTCCTGCCCAAATACAGAAACTGGTTTCCTTTCCCCAGAGCTCAGAAGCGCAGTGGTGAAGTGTCGGTTGCTCCAGCCCAGGGCTTGCAGCCTCTTGTCTCCCTGCTGTGCCCCGGGGCTGGCCTTTCCTGTCCTGTCCTGGAACCTGGTCTGGACCCAGACCCCACCCGTGGAAAGGGCTGACATTGATGTGTACTGGGGGTGAGGCATTTAATGAAACCCTCAAACCTCACGGCCACAGGGGGCTGGGGCCAAAGAAGGATCGATTACCTGTTTTCCAGGTAAGAAAGCTGAGGCTCAGCCCAGATAGACAGAGCCCAAGGTTGGGGCAGTGAGCACACGGTGCGCAGCCGGGACGCCAGCCCATGGCCAGCTCCGCACCTGTGCGCTTTTACACCCATGTAAGGTCGACTTCCAACCTGGTGCTGGAAAGCAAGGGGAGCCCTCTCAAATGCCTTCACCTGGTCCCCATTGGGCACGACAGTTTTAGGAAGAAGCCAAGAGGGCAGGGATTTGGGGTAACTGGCCACCCCTCGCCTCTCCTACCATGTTGAACTTTTCCAAGCAGCTTTGTGTACAGTTGTCTCACACGTCCAGAACCAGTCGTTAGGGGATCAGATGGGTTTCTCGAAATTGTTCTTTTTGATAAGGACCACTCAATCAATGTGAAACTGTTATTTAATGTAAGGAGTAATTTATTTATTTATTTATTTATTTGTGGTACCAGGGATTGAACCCAGGGGTGTTCTACCTCCACGCTACATCCCCGGCCCTATTTTTTATACTTTATTTTGAAACCGGGTTTCACGAAGTTGCGGAGGGCCTCACTAGGTAGAGAGAGAGAGAGAGAGAGAGAGAGAGGAGAGAGAGAGTGCACACTGAGGCTGGCCGCGAACCCGGATCCTCCGGTCTCCGCCTCCCAAAGTACTGGGATTACAAGCGTGTGCCACCACGCCCGGCAGTAAGAAGTCATTTAAGAACTTGCAAATCAAAATAATTCCTATGTGCTGGGCGTGGCAGTGCACACCTGTAATCCCAGTAATTAGGAAGCCAAGACAGGAGGATTGCAGGTTTGAGGCCAGTCTCAGCAACTTAGTGAGACCCTCAGCAACTTAGCAAGACCCTGTTTCAAAATAAAAAATTTAAAGGCCTGGGGTATAGCTTGGAGGTAGAATGCCTCTGGGTTCAATCCTTAGTACTACTACTAATAATAATAATAGTTATTTCCATGTCCAATTTTTAGAAAAATAAAGATGTTTTATGGAAATGCCACACTGTGGTAGAAGGGCCCAAGGAAAGAAAGCGCCAGCCCACGGGGCGGGTAAGGATTCTATGTGTGGAATCAGGCGGATCCCACTTTCTGAGACCTTGGCATGTTACGCCTGTGCTCTGAGGCCGCCGCGGATGGCGCCTAACTCGCAGGGTTGTGGTCCACTCATCGTTTGGTTCAGTATGTACTTAGTACCCACTGTGCGCCACACGCTCTTCTAGACTGTGGAAACAGAATATGAACAATACAGAAAAAGTCCCTGTTCTTGCAGTTTATTTTTTAATGCAGGGAGGGGGAGATAGATCATGAACCAGAAATAGACAGGGGAGTTCCAGATAATGTAGAAAATTGAACAGGGCAATGTGACAGAGAGGGTGGGTCAGGGCTCACTGGGGGCTGAGGGGTGAGGAGACTCCTTCGGAGCAAGCGGTCTGAGCAGCCTTTTCTGAAGAAGTGACATTTAAGTGGAGACAAAAAGGAACCAAAGGCTTGAGGGGGAGCAAGGCAGGTGGCAGGGTGGGCAGAATGAGGGCCAGAAGGCTGTGGCAGTGTGAGGGAGAGGATGGGGACAAAACAGGCTGGGTGCTGAGCAGGGACACCTGGAACCCAGCCAACGGTCACCAGCACGCGGCTGCTGGGGTTCCCGGTGAAACAGTCAACTGAAAGCACATCCATGAGTCGGGCACAGTGGTGCTCACCTGTAATCCCAATACTTAGGAGGCTGAGATAGGAGGATCACAGGTTCAAGGCCAGCCTCAGCAAGTTAATGAGACCCTGTTTTAAAATATAATATAAAATAGGACTTCGGGTGTAGCTCAGAGGTAGAATGCTCCTGAGTTCAATCCCCAGTACCCCCCCAAAAAAAGCACATCATGAACATTCTGGAAGCTGTTAGAGTTCTCCCATTGGGAGGGGAAGGAGGAGGAAGCCCTCCTCTGGACATCCCAGCTGCCATGGCCAAGTCCAAATCACTCTCAAGGTTAATTGGATAGAAAATAAAAGTGCTGACCCATGAAGACCATCTTACAGCCAGGACTGGCTACATAATTTGCGTGATCCAGTAGGAAATGAAAATGTGGGTCCCCTTGTTTAAAAGGAAAAGATGTATAATTTCAATATGGTCACAGCCGAGTGTTAAACCCAGCACATCACCCATCCATGAAGCTGGGCTCTCCTACAGCTCAGTAAGTCAATCAATAAAAGGTCAAGGTGAAGCTGGGTGTGGTGGCGCACGCTTGTAATCCCAGTACTTGAGAGGCTGAGACAGGAGGATAACAGGTTCAAAGATAGCCTCAACAGGTAGTGAGACTCTCATCAACCTAGCAAGATCCTATTTCAAAATAAAATAAAAAAAAATAGGGCTGAGGGTGTAGCTCAGAGGAAGAATGCCTCTGGGTTCAACCCCCAGTACCACCAAAGAAAAACAAAAAGTCAAGGTGTTTAAAATACATCACCATACAATGGGAACCACAGAGAACTTGGGACTATGTCCTTGTCCCCAGCTCATTGCCCCAGACCTTGGCTTCCCATGCAGAAACGCGGGCCTTGGGCATTGCCCCCGTGGCCTGCTGCCCTTGTGAGTTCTAGCGAGAGATGATAGAGGGGAGAGCTGGGGCAGGGGTGCTGCGCCCACAAAGGGCTTAACACGATTCACCTAGACCAGGCCGTGCTCTTGGCTTGCTGAAGCTCATTGACGTTCCCCAGCAATCAAGTCAAATTAATATAATTCAAACAAAGCATCTAATTTAGCCATGTGTAACAATTCCCTCAACAGAGCACACACTGCTGCTGCCTCTCGTCCCAGAAGTGTTCTGCCAGGGAAATGGAGAAGGGCGCCGACCTACTGGACACAGGACTTCCATCCGGGCAGGCATCAGATCGTTTCTATTTTCAGAACCAAACGTGGCTCCCGGGTGGCAGCTATTCACCCAGCACCTGAGCCAGCCTGTGGCCCAACTCCTCGGTGCCTCCCCGGTGCTGGGCACCACAACTAGGGCAACTGGCTGGACTGCAAATTAGAGTCTCCGTGCTCTGCCGATGGGCCAGTCTGATGGCCCAAGTGTTCCTGTCTGTGAAATAGGAGCAATAAGGCCTATTTTGCCTGCCAGTCTCAAAGGGTTGATGAAGGATCAAAAGAATGAATGATTCTTATTTTGCATACCTGAGTTTAATGCAAATCACTAGATCCATTCATTCAACCAACAGGTTCTGCAAAGATGACCATAATGTTGCTTCTATGCATGGTCCAGCCAGGCAAATGAGTGCCAGTCAGGGCCAGCAAACTGCACCCTCGGGCCAATTCCAGCACACGGCCAGTGCTTGCCTAGCACCTGACCTAAGGGTGACTTTTATATTTTTAAGCACTTGGAGGAAAATGAATCTCATTTTGTGAACTGTGAAAAATAATATTCAAATGTCAGGGTGTGTTAATAAAGTTGTATTGAATCAGGCACAGTGGCACACACTTGTAACCCCAGTGCTTGGGAGGCTGAGACAAGGGGATCCAAAGTTGGAGCCCAGCCTCTGCAACTTTGTGAGTCCCTGTTTCAAAATAAAAAATAAAAAGGAGCCGGGCATGGTGGCGCACGCTTGTAATCCCAATACTTGGGAGGCTGAGACAGGAGGATTGCAGGTTCACAGCCAGCCTCAGCTACTTAGTGAGGCCCTCCCACCTAGTGTGACCCTGTTTCAAAATAAAGAATTAAAAATAGGG
This sequence comes from Glis glis, assembly GCA_004027185.1. Classification (NCBI taxonomy): domain Eukaryota; kingdom Metazoa; phylum Chordata; class Mammalia; order Rodentia; family Gliridae; genus Glis; species Glis glis. The sequence continues at coordinate 30,043 of PVJS01010747.1, read as the reverse complement.
CTGGGGATGTAGCTTGGATGTAGAATGCCCCTGGGTTTAATCCCCAGTACTGCAAATAAATAAATAAATACATAAATAAATAAATAAAATAAAAAGGGCTGGGGATATAGCTCAGTGGTAGAGCACTCTTGGGTTCAATTCCTTGTACCACAAAAATAAATAAGTGAAGTTTTATTGGATTTCAGTCATGCTCACTTGCTTGTGTTGTCTGTGGCTGCTTCTGTGCTGTGAAGGCACGCTGAGTACTCACAACAGAGTAAAACAGGTGCTCTCCGCTCCTTCACAGTGGAAGTTCACCAATCCCTGATTAAAACAACCAGTCCCCAAACAGATGAGCAGTGCTCACGGAACACAAAAGAAAGAGCAGTGATGCGCACTCGATAAAGGCAGGGAGGCTCCCTAGAAGAGCGGGATGATTTTCTCTAGACTTCCACGCTCAGTTCTGAGCCTCAGAGAAGTTACTGGCCCCACCCCGGGCCTTCCCTGTTCCTTCCCTGTAGAAAGAGCAGGTTGTGTATGAGCCGAGGGTCCGTTTCGCTGTTAGGTCCTGCAGTAGTCCACGTGCCCAAGGGCTGGATGTGCAGAACAAACTAAACGTCCATAGCAGGCCGGGCCGGTGGCTCGCTAGCCTCTGAACACACCCAAGCCGCTCATGGGGCCCAGAGACCACTAAAGAGGGCGCCGTCTCTCCAGGGCATGCTTCCTTTCACCAGGTCCCAGGCTCAGGGTTCTGCACCCAAGCTCGAGCTCCTTGGCAGCCTCTGCCTTGCCTGGCGCCTGGCGGGGCCTGAATAATTTAGCACCTTGCACCAGTAGCGCAGATGGGCGCATCCGTTTCTGCAGCCTCTGCGTTTTGCTGCTTCTACCTGGCAGGCCTGTTTCCACATGCAGCCAAAGAACAGAGCTCCCCTCTCCTCCTCAGAGCTCCTCCCTCCATATTGTACTCAGAGAATCTTTGCTCGTAAGAGCTTGGATTTCTCACCAGAGCACAGAAGATTTGGGCCTACTGTTTGCATGGCCACTAAAAATAGCTGTGTGATCTGGGCAAGCCATTTCCTCTCTTCACACCAAAGTCTCCCCACAAAAGAGATGGGGTGTGAGATCTCCGAGGTCTGTCCCAAGATGCTATGTCACCTAGCTCAGTCCAGGCTCTTCATTATGCAGGTGAGAAAAAAGAGGACCAGAGAGGTGAAGAGATTTTCCCAAGGTCACCCAGCCACTGCCTGAGGGGCAGAGTCAGGACGAGCATCTTTAGTTCCTAATGTCCCCACTCTAAGTATGTATGTATATATCTACATATGTATGTAACTATGTATGTATATAAGCATGTATATATCTATATACATGTCTCTGTCAATGTATCTATGTCTCTCTCTATATACATATATATATATATATATATATATATATATATATATATATACAGATATATATATCTGTACCTACATCTATGTCTGTCTCTATCTCTGTATCCATATCTGTGGTGTAGGTTCTTTTTTAGGGGAATACATGCCTTCTCTCCGTGAGTGATTTTGAGATGTTTTATTTCACAGTCAAGGGAACTGATTCATAGAATTCACATCAAGATCTAGGCTTTGTGTGCCAGGCGTGATGGCACACACTCATAATCCCAGTACTTGGGAGACTGAGACAGGAGGATTGCAGGTTTGAGGCCAGTCTCAGCAACTTAATGAGATCCTGTTTCAAAACAAAAAATAGAAAGGGCTGAGGTTGTAGCTCAGAGGTAGAATGCTCCTGGGTTCAACCCCCATACCAAAACTAAAAAACAAAATATAAGATGAGCGTGGTGGTGCATGCCTGTAACCCCAGCACTTGAGAGAATGAGACAGGAGGATCACAGCTTCAAGGCCAGCCTCAGCAACTAAGCAATGCCCTTAGCAATTTAGTGAGACCCTGTTTCAAAATAAAAAATAAATAAATAAAAAGGGCTGGGGGTGTAGCTCCGAGGTAGAACTCCCCTGGGTTCAATCCTCAGTACCACACACACACACACACACACACACACACACAAAATCTTGTCTCTGTGTTAAGTGCTTTGAAAACCTTGGTGTACAGCCCCTCACGGTCTCCTCTTAGCCACTTTATCTCATCTCATTTACTCCTCACAGTGGCTCTGGAAGCCCTAAGGCAGAGATTTTTAAATCAGCAGCCAGGATGAACCCCAGCGCTGGCTCGGATTCGCTGTGACCTTGGGAGAGTTATGTAACTTTCCTGAGCTGCCAGAGGCCTTCAGCTGTGGAGCCGCTGTTCCCACGCACCTGCCCGGGAGGCCCGGTGGGCTCTGGTAGCGGCCTGCCCCGCCATCCCTGCCCTTCCCCACTCTCCCCAGTGAGGAGAACATTAGCCACAGCTGGCCCGGGCAGGTAGGCAGTCGATAGAAATGGTACCAATTCCCAATCAGAAAAACAGAATGGCACCAATTCCGATCCACAAGGCCCCACACGTGCTACTGTCTGCTTGTAATAAACCAGGACTCTGGAGAGAGACAGCCCAAGCTTCACCCCAGCCCTGCCGCTCACTAACGGTGTGACATGTACTCCATCTTCCACAAAATAGGAAATAAGACACCTGCGCCTCCACAGGGGACTGATGGCACCGCACTAGAGGCCAGGGAGCCACTAAGTTCTGTGCAGCCACGGCTCTGTCCTCCTGGCATAGCCCCTGCTCTAAGCCCTCTCGGAGGCCAGGTTGGGCCCGGCTCCCAGAGATGTGGCTGTCGTGGAGGGTCTGGCTTAGCAGCCTCCCCCACCTGGCCAGCTCCTGCTGGGAATCATTCTCTCCTTCCTCAGCCACACAGCCCCTGGACAAAATGTGAGAGGTTTTTAGCACTTGGGGCTTCCATGGTCCCTGGGGCAGAAACTGGTATCAAAAAGAACTTTAGGCTAGCGTGATGGCACACGCCTATAATCCCACTACTGGGGAGGCTGAGACAGGAGGATCACAGGTTTGAGGTCAGCCTCAGCAACTTAGCAAGAGTCTCGGCAACTTAGAGAGAGCCTGTTTCAAAAATAATAATAAAAAAAACCCAAAGAACTCCAGTTAGTGCCAAACTGGGGCTCCGACTTCTCCTGAAGATACTGACTTCTTGGAACCTCAGTAAGTGAAGAAGCTGGGATTTGCCAAAAAAAATCATTCCCCTCTGCTATGGTCTTGATGTTGAATGCCCCAAAAGGCCTATATGTTGAAGGCTGGGTCCCCAGGGTGGCGCTAGTGGGGGATAGAATCTCTGGGAGGTAGGGCCTAGTGAGATGTTCATAGGTCTTTGGGGGCATGCCCCTAAGGGGGGTTTGGGACCCCAGCCCATCCAGCTGATCTCTCCTGCTGCCTGGCTCCAAGATATGGGCCATGTGCCCCCCCATGTCCTCCCCACCATTGCCATCCAGTGTCCCCACCAGAGCACAGAGCATGAGGTCTGCCTGAGCTTAGACCCGAACCTTTGAAGCTGTGAGCCAAAATAAATCTTTTTTTCTTTATAAATTAATTATCAGCCAGGCGTGGTGGTGCACGCTTGTAATCCCAGTATTTGGGAGGTTAAGACAGGAGGATCGCAGATTCGCGGCCAGCCTCAGCTACTTAGTGAGGCCCTCCGCAACCTAGTGAGACCCTGTTTCAAAATAAATAATAAAATAGGGCTGGGGATGTAGCTCGGAGGTAGAACACCCCTGGGTTCAATCCCCAGTACCACACACAAAAAAAGTTAATTATCTCAGATACTTCATTATAGCAATGTGAACCTGACTAACAACTCCAAAGAAGTAAAGCTTCTAGAAAGCCAGTTTGCAAACTGTATTGTGTGCCCCATAGAACACTGCCAATCTGCTTCCCAGAAAACAGGCAGCTAGGGCTGCTCAACACCCCCTGACCCCAGAGTCAGGGCCTCCTCCTCCTAGGAGCTCCTCCCTCTGCTCATGACCTTGAAAACGACCCAGTCACCTTGCTCTGAAAATAGCAGGTGCTGTCCACCTGAGGCAGGTGCTCTCTGCCCTCTTGGAATGTTACTCAATACAAATATAGAAGAAGGAGGCACCTGGCTGGCCTCTGCCAGAGGAGTCACTGGAGTCACGAGGGTGCCTGATTACACAGGCTCAACGAGAGGCAGAGTCTTCAGAAACACACCCTCAAAGGACCCAGTGTGTTATCCACGACCTTCCAACAGCCCATGCAGCCCTGGGCTCTTTGTCAGCATGCCCTCCACTCCTGTTTCTGCTCACAATAGTGCCAGTGTTCTGGAAATGAGCCACTGGGTAGAACAGAGTAGAAATGAGCTGAACCTCCACAGGGTGGTCTTTTGCATTTTGATACCATCCATTGTCTTACAGTCTGGAATCTTCCACAGCTGAACCACAGAGGACAGCCTCATCCCTCTGGATTTCCTGTCAAGCACACTGTTATGGTTTGGATTTTAAATGCCCCCCCCCAGTCCTGGGTGTGCACACTCCTGCAATCCCAATACTTGGGAGGCTGACACAGAAGTATCACAGGTTCAAGGCCAATCTCAGCAACTTACCAAGACCCTCAGCAACTAGTGAGACCCTGTTTCAAGATTTAAAAAGAAGGGGGCTGAGAGTGTAGCCCCTGAGTTCAATTTCCAGTGCCACAAAAAAAAGTCTCCCCAAAACCTCATATGTGAGTGGACATGGCCAGAGAAGGTGGATCCCTGGGGCATGGCCTTGGGGACTGTATCTGTCCCTGGTTGGGAACTGTACCTGTCCCTGGCTGCTGCTTTCTCTCTCTCTCTCTCTCTCTCTCTCTCTCTCTCTCTCTCTCCTTCCCACTGTTTTTCCTACTACACCATGCACTAAAGCCCTGCCACCAAGCTATTCTGCTGCCATGAGCCGCCAACCTTGAACTAACCACTGAAACCTCTAAAACTGCGAACCTTCTTCCTCTAAGTTGTGCTTGTCAGATACTTTGGTCACAACAATGAAAAAGCTGACTAAAACATACACCGTAGGTTAGAGTAAGCCAGTTGGCAACTGGGAACCATTTTTCCCTGTGGTCTTATCAATCCACATTGATAAGTAACAGGCCACCCCAGGAGAGTCTCAAAATCCCTCTAAGCTAACCCCCTTATTTTAGAGGTAGGAAAACTGAGACTCAGCAAAGTGTCCAAAGCTACATGAGAGAGACCCCCCAAACCTCTTGTACCTAGGCAGTCCTCCCACAGAAGCACGTAGTCAACGCTTATGAATCTGAGAACAGTGTGGAAGGTGAAGAGGCTCCCAGGACCCAGATGGACTTGAGCTCAACTAATTGAGATGCGCCAGACAACGTGTTTGTTACATTTCCTGACCATGTGCATGATCCTGAGTTGTCCCAGGACTTCATGATGGGTGCCATTAGCATTGAAAGGCCTGGGAACCTCCTGGCCAACTGAGAGGAGCAGAGTGGGACAGGACCCTGCTTACCAGCTCACCCATCTCCTTCAGGGCAGGCGCCACTTCTCTGGCATTGTGGGCCAGACTTGGGAGCGCTTCTTGGAGGAGGCAAAGCTGGGCCTTAAAGGGGCAGTAGGAAGGGGGTGGGGTGCAGGCCCCAAGCAGCTGGCATGAGGGGTCAGGCAAGAATACATTCAGTTCTCGAAGCCTGGGAGCCATGCAGGGTCAGACCTCAGGGTCTGCAGGTCACCAAGGGCCCGAGGCCCAGGGAAACAGTTTTGACTTCATCCTAGAGGCAGTGGGGTATAACTGGAGAGTTCAACGAAGGGAAGTGACAATTATCATTTTTTTTCTTTTTTGTGGCACTGGGAATTGAACTCAGGGGCATTCTACCTCTGAGCTATACCTCTAGCCCAATTTCATGTTTTATTTTTAAACAGGGTCTCACTAAGTTGCAGAGGGCCTCACTAAGTTTCTGAGGCTGGCCGTGAACCTGCTATCCTCCTGTATCAGCCTCCCAAGTACTGGGATTACAAGCGTGCACCACCACACCCGGCTGACAATTATCAATTTTACACTTGGAAAAAAAATGACTACAGCTGCAAGATGAATACTGGGCTAGAAATGCCAGAGTGCAGCAGCCTCTCAGCAGGAGCAGCGGAGACACAGGTAAGGGCTTCAAAGACCATGTCCTAGTTTACTTGTTTGTTTGTTTGTTTGTTTGTTTGTTTTGTGGCACTGGGGATTGAACCCAAGGGTTTCTACCACTGGGTTACACCCTCAGTGCTTTTTGCAAAATTCTGAAACAGGGTCTCACTAAGTTGCCAAGGCTGGCCTCTAACCTGCGATCCTCCCGTTTCAGCCTCCCAAGTACTGGGATTACAGGTGTGCACCACTGTGGCTGGCCTCAATGGTGATATCCTAAAAGTCCTTCCTGAAGAATCAAATGGTGGTATGGCTGTTCCCTTGATACAGAACCATCTGCCTCTTTTAAGTCCTGTGTGGGGGCAATGTTGACCCCTGGGTTTAAAGTGCTAATTCAGGACTGGGGTGCACCTAGGGTAGAGTGCTCACCTAGCCTGAACGAGGTCCTGGGTTCCATCCCCAACACCGAAGTAAGTAAATGAATCAATCAGTACAGTGCTGAAACTCAACCACACTGTGTGCAATTCAGAGGTCCTGCAAATATGGATCTGTTTGAGAATGAAGTCCAAAGGTTACTCGAGGCACATAGAACAAGCAAGAAAACAATGTTAAAAAAAAAAACAACAAAGATAAGCCAGGTGTGGTAGCACATGTCTGTAATCCTAGTACTTGGGAAGTCGAGACAGGAGGATCACAGGTTTGAGACCAGCCTCAGCAACTTAGTGATACCCTCAGCAACTTAGTGAAACCCTATTTCAAAATTAAAAAAAAATAAAATAGGGTTGAGGGTGTAGCTCAGAGGTAGAAAGACACTGGATTCAACCCCCAGTACCACAAAAATAAAAAATAAAAAAGACGGTTCTGTTTAGATTTGTTTCAGCTCAAATAATGTTATGTCCATATATGAAGGTAATGCTACCAACATCGCTAACATGTTCAGGAGGGAGGGGGGCACAGGGTGAGACTGGAGGGAAACACACCACGTGCTATGTGCATGTATGTCTGTATCACTTTGAACCTCACTATGATGCAATTATAATGCACCAATAAAAGTATAGAAATGAAACAAACAAAAACTCAAAGACAAGCTGACTATGGCTGGCTGTACCCAAGCAGTCAAAGTACACTCCCTGGGGTGTTGTGCAGTGATATCATGGCTCCCACGACCTTGCTCAGCATCTGCAGGTAGACAGTGGCCCCTTCCACCATGCACTCCCGCCCTCCTGAACCAGGAGACTGGCTTGTGAATCCATCAGTGCCCGTCCCTGCCCAGGGCAGCAGCGCAGGACGGTCAGCGTGGAAAGGCCTTCGCTGCCCACCAGCGTCAAGTGAGCTGAGCTGAGTGGGATGCTTTCCCACTTCCAGAGCTCGTCAACGGTGGAAACCCACACAGCTCTTTCCAATGGCACTAACATGGGTTGCCAGATCTCCATGCCAAGGGAGAACCCGCCGTCTGTGTAAACTCGGTTCCGCTCTGCAGACATTTCCAACTGTGGAGCTCTTCTGACGTGGGCTGTTTCTGACCCTTCACTTTTACTGCAGTTTTGGAGCAGGTTCACATTTCTCCAAAGTCTTTCCTAATTCGTTTAAGAAACTGGCAGCAATACCAGATGAGTACTATCAACCTTGGAATTAACCTTCATGGCTGTCTCCGGAAAGGAACGCCCTATATTTAAGTTACATGCACAGGCTGGGCACAGTGAGGCACGCCTATAATCCTGGTACGTGGGAGGCTGAAACAGGAGGATCGCAGGTCTGAGGTCTGCCTTGGCAACTCAGCCAGACCCTCAACAACCTAGCGAGACCCTCAGCAATTTAGCAAAACCCTGTTTCAAAATAAAAATAAAAAGAGCTGGGGGTATAGCTCAGAGGTAAATTGCCCCTGGGTTCAATCCCCAGTATTGAAAAATAAATTATATACACAGTGAGTATTTAGCCAAGAAGGACTAGACTTGTACCTTTTAAGTCCAGGGGTTACATTTTTTAAACCTTCGTTATAAACAAATGAGGACGCATACCCTTCAGAGCACAGGCCCCACCGCTCCTGTCCGTGGCTGTCAATGCTCCTGACTTGAATTGCATTGGTTGCCTGGGGTGGGAGGTGGTGTGAGTGGGAAACGAGGCACTGGACCGGCATTTATTAAGTGCTTACTGTATTCCAGGTGCTCTCCATATAGTAAGTCCCCCAGTCCTCCCGATGTTACACATGGCAGATTGAGTCTCAGAGAGTGATGGAGCAACATGCCCAGAGTCACCCAGCTAGCCGAGGCCGGCCTCCATCCGGCTCCCGCATCTTTTCATTACTGCTTCATCCAGTCAGCGATGGCCTTCTGACACACATTGACGTCCTTCTGATTTTTCGGTTACCTCACCAACAAGCTCACTGGAATAATGCAGGCAGGGTAGCCTCGCCTCATCTAAGACTTGGGAGGCAATGTTTCAATTGATTTCTGATGGAGGAGTTGGCCTTGTTGTTTGAAGCCAAAGAGTCAGAGTGTGGGAGGATCTAAAGTTGAGGAAAAGCACGCATTTCCAAAGCACTAAAGTTCTAGGTGCAGCCTAGTGCAGCATTCAGGGAGGTGGCGACAGGGATGGGTGAAGCAGCCTGGGGCCCAGGAAGCCAGGGACATGCCTGGACTTTATTGTAAAGGCAATTGGGAAGCCACAGAAGGATTCAAAGGAGGGAGCATGGAGATCTGATTTGCATTTTTGGAAGATCACCCTGGCCGCAGAATGGAGTTTTAGGCCCAACACACGTTTTCAAGTCGGTTTACAATGGACAGCCTCACATGCCAAGACCCAGCCACCCAGACTCATTGGGACCACAGTCCAGCCCCACTTGGAGCCAGGGCATTCTGCTACCTACTTGGCTCTGTTCCACATCACCTTGGAATTCTTAATTAGGGTGTGATGTCATCTATAAATTCCAGCTCTCATCTCCAGAAGACACAGACTGGGAAAGCCTGGCTACCTGCCCTCTTCCACAAGCAAGGCACCCTCTGTCTTTTCTGTCTCAATAACATGTATTGCTTTTTTTTGGGGGGGTGGCACTGGGGATTGAACCCAGGGGTATTCTATCTCCGAGCTACATCCCCAGCCCTATTTTATTTTTATTTTGAAATAGGGTCTCACTAGGTTGATGAGAATCTTACTACTTGCTGAAACTGTCCTTGGACCTGCGACCCTCTGTCTCAGCCTCCCAAGTACTAGGATTACAGGCATGCACCACCACACCCGGCTGTATTGCTTATTTTTAAAAAATCTGTATGATACCTTGCTTTTTCTTCGGATGGTATAAAACTTTTGCCCTTTACTAAAGATTTCCGTGGAGAAGAACAACTATGAGTCTTAAAACAACTTTGTGTGTATGTATAGTACTGGGGATTAAACCCAGGAACATTCTACCTCTGAGCTACACCCCAGCCCTATTTTACTTTTTTTTTTATTTTGAAACGGGATCTCATTAAGTTGCGGAGGACCTCACTAAGTTGCTGAGGCTGGCCGCGAACCTGCGATCCTCCTGTCTCAGCCTCCCAAGTACTGGGATTACAAAGATGCACCACCACACCTGGCTTAAACCAATTTTTTGTCCTTGTTTCAGCAAGGCTACAGATACTGTTAAAAGTAAGACTTAAGACTTAAGCCGGGCTTGGTGGTGCACCCCTGTAATCCCAGTACTTGGGAGGCTGAGACAAGAGGATTGCAGGGTCGAAGCCAGCCTCAGCAACATAGGAAGACTCAGCAACCTAGCAAGACTCTGTTTCAAAAACAAAAAATAAAATCGGGCTGGGGGTATAGTTCAGAGGTAGAATGCTCCTGGGTTCAATCCTCAGTAACACATACACACACACACAAATAATAATAATAACAATAACAATAATTAATAAATAAAATCCATATGAATACAGAAAATAATTAAAAATAAATTTTGCTGGGCGTGGTGGCACACGCTTGTGATCCCAGCGCTTTGGGAGGCGGAGACCGGAGGATCCGGGTTCGCGGCCAGCCTCGGCTCTCTCTCTCTCTCTCTCTCTCTCTCTCCCTGTCTATCTCTTTCTCTCTCTCTCTACTTAGTGAGGCCCTCCGCAACTTCGTGAGACCTGGTTTCAAAATAAAGTATAAAAAATTGGGCCGGGAGTAGTGCAGAAGTAGAACGCCCCTGGGTTCAATCCCCGGTACCGCAAAAATAAATAAATAAATAAATAAATAAATAAATAAATAAATAAATAAATTTTGACCAGTGTGGTGTCACACTCCTATAATCCCAGTACTTGGGAGGTTGAGACAGGAGGATTGCAGGTTCAAGGCCAGCCTTAGCAACTTATAGCAGGACCCTCAGCAACTTCACAAGACCCTGTTTCAAAATAAAAAGTAAAAAAGGGTTGGGGGTGTAGCTCAGAGGTAGAATGCCCCCGGGTTCAATCCCCAGTACCCAAAAAACTAAAAAATAAAAATAAAGCTTAATCACCCAGGAACACACACATCAAAGATAACTACTGTAAACCTTCTGTGTACAGTGTTCCTTCATTTAACTTTGTGTTACTTAGTCACTCTGACCCTCGGTTTTCCTGGTCTGTTCAGTTTGTATGATTTATGCAAGTTTATGTTGTGTCCATTTAAAGTCAACATTACATCCAAAGCATGTTCTTCTTCTTATTTTTTTTTTCAATGAAAATACATTCTTAAGAACATAGAGAGCCGGGCATGGTGGCACACGCTTGTAATCCCAGTACTTTGGGAGGCAGAGACCGGAGGATCCAGGTTCGAGGCCAGCCTTAGCGCTCTCTCTCTCTCTCTACTTAGTGAGGCCCTCTGCAACTTCGTGAGACCCGGTTTCAAAATAAAGTATAAAAAAATAGGGCTGGGGGCGTAGCGCGGAGGTAGAACGCCCCTGGGTTCAATCCCCGGTACAGCAAAAAAAAAAAAAAAAGAAAAAAAAGAACATAGAGCCAGGCATCTTGGCACACTCCTGTAGTCCCAGGTCCTGGGAAGGCTGAGCCAGGAGGATCACTTGAGCCCAGAAGTTCAAAGCCAGCCTGGGCAACACAGTGAGACCCTGTCTTCTTTAAAAAGAAATTCTTTTAAGTACTGTTTTTAGTGAATGCACTAAAGGAATGTCACTATAGGAATGGTGATGTTGTCCAAGGCCCTTCTTCTTCATCATCATCATCATCATCATCATCCTCATCATCATCATCATCTTATTATTATTATTATTATTATTATTACTATTATTATTTTGGTGCCGGGGATTGAACCCAGTGGCATCCTACCTCGAGCTACACCCCCAGTCCTTTTTATTTTGAAGTGGGCTCTTGCTAAGTTACTGAGGGTCTCACTAAGTTGCTGAGGCTGGCCTCATACCTGTGATCCTCCTATCTCAGCCTCCCAAGTTCTGGTATTATAGGCATGTGCCACTATGCTGGCTCCAAGGCCCTTCTTTAAGGGTAAATTGGTCCCGCCCACTGCAGCCCACCTTGGGCCGCCTGGACTTGTTTCCCTAGCAGGTCTGAACATCCACCAGTCAGATTCCTTCCTTCTCATGACACCTGTGAGCTTTGTCAGTGCATGCACCATATTTAAGTCAAACACTCAGAATGCCTGCATCCCAAGGACTTGCCAGGGATCCCAGCACTAAACGGACTGCCTGCACCTGTCCACTGTGAGCTGACAGGTTCCCCCAACCCCATATTTAGGAATGTTTTCCCTGAGCTGTCTCCCTCTACCAGTTGTGAGCCCCAGCAAGCCACCTACCAATAGGTTCCAAATAAGGACTCATCATTTTCTTTCCAGCCTGCTCCCTCTCCTCTTCCAAGCTCAGTGAAAGGCATCGCCAACTAACTATGCAACACAGAGTCAGAACTGAGTCTCTGTTGACACTGAATCACACACTCACACACACACCAGTTACATATATAATTGTATATGCAAATATGTTAACACATGTCAAAGGAAACTTCAGTGTTATCATAGACTACTCCCACACGCCCACTGCGTTGCTCACACAGGCCGACTCTCTCTGCCACCCAAATGTTTCCCCAGGTTGTCAGTGGCTTCCCCTCCTGCTCCCTGGCGCCCTGGCTTCGGCCAGCCCAGCTCCAGCGGGATCACTCCTCAGCTTTCCTTCAGAGTTCCACCACTACCACATGTCTGCACCAACTGCTGAGCAACTTTCTAGCCCTCTGCCCTCTGCAGGACGCTGCCCCAGCCCCTCTGCAGTGGTTCCCCAGCCTGCTTTCCTGGCCCCGGTTGCTGGGCCACCTCCTCCTCCAGACCCCAATTCCTCACCTCCACAAAGCTACTCTCTTAGCTTAATGCCTTGTCCCACGCACCTGAATGACTCCAGGGGCCCACAAAGACCCAGCTTAGCTGTCACCCCTGCACCCTACGAGGACTCCCAGCCCTCTCTCCCCAGGACGGGTCCAGGCTCTTCTGACTCTTCCATGCACTGTCCACTGGGTTAAAGTCTACTCTTTAGTGGTTGTACTAATTTACAATCCCACCGACAATGTATATTAGTACAATCACTATGGAAGTCAGTATGGAAGTTCCTCAATAGACTAGGAAAAGAACCACCTTATGACCCAGCTATCTTGGTATCTTTCCAAAAGAATTAAAATTAGAATACTATAGCAATATATGCATACCCATGTTCATAGCAGCACAATTCACAATAGCCAAATTATGGAACCAACTTAGATGTCTGTCAACAGATGAATGGATAAAGAAAATGTGATATATACACAATGGAGTTTCACTCAGCTGTAAAGAAGAACAAAATTATGTCATTTGTAGGAAAATGGATGAAACTTGAGAAATAGTATGCTAAGTGAGATCAGCCAGTCTCAGAAAGTCAAGGGTCAAACTGGGTGTGGGGGTGCACGCTTGTAATCCCAGCACTTGGGAGGCTGAGACAGGAGGATCACAGGTTTGCGGCCAGCCTTAGCTACTTAGTGAGGCCCTCTAAAACTTAGTGAGACCCTGTTTCAAAAATAAAGAATAAAAAATAGGGCTGGGGATGTAGCTCAGAGGTAGAATGCCCCTGGGTTCAGTACCCAGTACCTGTCCCCAGTACCGCAAAAAGAAAAAGAAAGAAAGTCAAGGGTCGTATGTGGGAACTAGAGAGAAAATAGAAAATAAAAGGAACTTCAGGTAAGTGAGGAGAGAGACTAGTAGAACAGTGGAAGGATCTTGGGGGAAGGAGATGAGGAGGGGGAAAGGAGGACTGAGGAAGGAAACAGTTCAAATAATGTTCTGTCCATACATGAAGGTATCACCACCAACCTCACAACACGCACAGAGAGGGAGGGGAGCAGGGTGGGGTATGAAGGGAAACACACCAAGTCCTGTGCTTGTATGTCTTTGAACCTCACTATGATGTATAATTACAATGCCCCAATAAAAGTATAAAAAATAGTCACCTCTTTACTAGCCCACTTCTTTTGGGGACATGGGTACAGAACAAATAAGCAAATACAAGTCCCCTGCTCTTACCTCTTTCCTCGTCTCCCGGTCTCATCTCCCTGAGTCCAGCCACTTTCTACTCACTTGCTGTTGTAGATACACTAGGCTGGCGGCTGTGAAATCACTTGTGGGGCGCTTGCTGGAAGAGCAGGTGCCTGGCCCCACCCAGCCTCCAGATCAGACTCAAAGTATGAGATGGTGGTGAGCCCTCTCTCCACAAATTGTTTTCTGATTCCAGCCAAGTAGAGAGGCCCCTGGACCATTCTCTCTCCTCTTTTCCCATGGCCTCGGCCTGTGGCCTGGGCTGCCCCTTCACTCTCAGAGTTAGCTTTAAGAGCCACCATGGTTTGAGCTGGGCGTGGTGGTACACTCCTCTAATCCCAGTACTTGGGAGGCTGAGACAGGAGGATCACAGGTTCAAGGCCAGCCTCAGCAACTTAGCAAGACCCTGTTTCAAAATAAAAAATAAAATAGGGTTGGGGGTGTTTCTCAGAGGTAGAATGCCCCTGGGTTCAATCCCCAGTACCACAAAAAAAAAAAAAAGGTTGGGATGAGCCAGGTGTGGTGGTGCATGCCTGTTATCCCAGTACTTGGGTGGCTGAGATAGGCGAATCTCAGGTTCAAGGACAGCTTCAGCAATGTAGCAAGGCTCTCAGCAACCTAGTGAGACTCTGTTTCAAAACAAAAAATAAGCCGGGTGTGGTGGTACACGTTTGTAATTCCAGTACTTGGGAGGCTGAGGCAGGAGGATCACAGGTTCTCAGCCAGCCTCAGCTACTTAGTGAGGCCTCTGCAACTTAGTGAGACCCTGTTTCAATATGAAGAATTAAAAATAGGGCTGGGGGTATAGCTCAGAGGTAGAATGCCCCTGGGTTCCATCCCCAGTTCTGCAAAAAATAAATAAATAAATATAAAAATAAAAAAGGACTGGGGGTTTAGCTCCAAGGTAGAATGCCCCTGGGTTCAATCTCCAGTACCAAAAAAAAAAAGAAATCCAAAAAAACAAATAGGAACATGAAAATGAAATGAAGATATGATTTAAAGTATCCTTTTCTCATTTACCAGCACTGAAATAATCGTGTGACAGACAATGAGGTGTCACATCACCCGCAGAAGGGTATGTGATTTATTAGAAAGTAGAATTTAGTTAACAAGCACTGTGCCAGTCAGCATTCCATCGCTATCACATATACTCGAGACAATCAACTTATAAATAAGAAAGGTTTATTTTGTCTCAAGGGTTTGGAGATTGCAGTCCATGGTCACTCGGCCCTGTTGCTTTCAGCCTGTGGTGAGGCAGTGCATCATGGCCCTACCTCTTAAAGGTTCTGCCACCTACCAATGTCACCACAGCCTAGGGGCCAAGCCTTCAACACATGAGTCTTTGGGAGACCCTTCAAATCCAAACTATAGCAATCATCACATTCTTAACCATGACCCCTATCATGGACAAATATTATATGTTAATTTAAAAGAAAAATTAATTTTTTGTGTGGTACTGGGGATTGAACCCAGGGGCATTCTACCTCCAAGCTTCACCCCCAGTACTATTTTTTATTCTTTATTTTGAAACAGGGTCTCACTAAGTTCTGGAGGGCCTCACTAAGTAGCTAAGATGGACCACAAACCTGCGATCCTCCTGTCTCAGTCTCCCAAGTACTGGGATTACAAGCGTGCGCCACCACGCCCGACTTGAAAAATTAAATTTAAATTAGAAGTTTTGTCATACTGAGAGGACAGAAGCAGAATAGGAGAGTGTGCATGCAGCCTTTGCTGGAGTGAGCAAGAGAAAGAGGCCCTGGGCCTGGCTCTTGGTCTCCTTCCCAGAGATGTCACTAGCTCCAGGTTCTGAAATTTAGCTACCACCCCACCTACCTCGAGGGGTTAACTGCGGGGAACAAAGAAAGTGCAGACCTTATAGTTCTGGAGAGAACAGGTATAAACATCTCTGCTCATAAGATCTGGTCCATCTTATGGTGGGAAGTGGCAGAAGCTCCCAGGGAACAGACCCCTCTGTTACTACCTTTCTAGCAGGGAAAGGAGGAGCTGGCTTGACAAATGGACACAAGGCAGACTGGGAAAATCACCACATCTTCAGGAACGACCAGAACCTCCCAGGGCTTGAGAGAGGCATGGCCACTTCCATTTCTTGAGGCTCCCCATGTACTAAAATAAGAAGGAACGCTAAAGCAGGGCAACCAAAGTTGGTTCATTTTAAAGGCTTGCCACTAATAAATTAATGCTTTCAACAATTCATACGTAATGCAAAGTAATTATGCACTTCAAAAGCCAAGAGAGACTTTATATACAAATACTAACTCATAACACAACATATCATAGTGAAGCAGTTTAGCAACAGAACCCAGGTTTAAAGATGTAATCAAGCAGGGCATGGTGGTACACACCATGTACTTGAGTGATCCCAGTACTTGAGAAACTGAGACAGGAGGATCACAGGTTCAAGGCCAGCCTCAGTAACTTAGCAAGACTCTCAACAAGTTAGTGAGATCTTGTTTCAAAATAAAAAATAAAAAGGAATGGGGTGTGGCTCATAGGTAGAATGCCCCTGGGTTTGATCTCTAGTACCTCCCCACAACACACACACACACAAACACACGCAAGATGTGGTCAACATCATTCTCTTTCAGTCTGGTAGGTTAGCTCTTGGATTGAACTGACAAACCCATTCAGAGATAACAGCAGACATTTTAATTTGGGAGTCATGAGCAACACAAGGCCTGCTTTACTTCCTGCTCTCCATCCTGCTCCTGCTCCTGTCCCGTTTATCCCCTGGCTCACCAAATCTCCCTGTGCTAAGCCCTAGCCACAACTACCCCAGTGTCAGGCAGGTCCCCCGTAAATCTCCCCTGTGGTTCCAATTACTGGATCAACCAAAGCTATCTCTGCAGCCCAGAAGCAGAGCCTCCTCCACTGTGAGGGAAGAGGGCTGAAAGCTCAGTGAGCTGCAGACTGGAAGGACGCTCCACTCCTGGACTCCATTTTTCCTTTTGCTCCCTGCATCTTTACTCCATCCCTATGTGTAAGGCCTCAGCTCCGTGGGACCATGTACAAACACTTCCAGTGTTCCAAATGGCCCAAACCACTTGACATTTGGTGCAGCCAAGACCCCGCAAAGAACCAACTGCATGTTCCATGGTGGAATTCACTGCACCAAAAGATTAGATGGTTCCACTGGATGCCTGTGAATTGATATTGTTTTGCAAATGATTAGAAAAGAAAGAAATCTCTGCCTTTCTTTGGATTCCTCCAAAATACAGTCAAAGAGTTTACTGCTCACTCACTCACATGCCTGCAACCAAGACACTATCTAGGCAAGCAGAGAGATATTAGGTTAGTGTGCTCCTCCAACTCACTCCACAAACATTCACTGCAGGCCCCTGCATGTCAGGTACTAAGCTAGGTGCTGGGGACACAGCTGTAAATAGGTTTCAGCCTTTTCCTTCATCAGAATAAGAGAAGGGTGGACAGAACGAGAGACAAGAAGAGAACTCAGTGAATGCTATGCTGGGGCACACGCAGGTATTGAGGTAGGACACTTAGCTAATCCTGTATGTAGGGCCAATAAATCAGCCCCCTTCTCTTCCTCTCTGTCTTCCCCACCCCTTCATCCACTACTCTTTTCTTGAATTGTGCCTCTCATCCACCCTCTGCCTCACTGTCCCTCCAGTCTCCCTGTCCTCCTCTCCTCCTGACCCCAAGCTCTGGAAAAACATAAAAGGCAGCCCTAGAAAGTTGTGGTTCTTAATGCAAACCCCTGCTTTACCCATGCATTGTGATTTCTTTCTTCCCATCACAACCATCAGAAGCAGGGAGACATCAGTAAATGTCATACAGGCTAGATTTTATTTTTTAAAAAAGCTGCAGCTACAAACAGCAAGCTCCTGCCGAGGATGTGTGCTATACAAACAGAAACCTGAATGGAGCCCCATAAGAATGCAGGCACATTTAGAGCTCCTGAGTTTAAGCTCAATTCCCATGTCGAGGTGGCTTCTATCTGTGCCAGTCAAATGAGTCACAACATCAGCCCCCTCCGTCCCCCGGGGCACAGCACCCCTCAGCAAGCGCCTTCCCACACAGTATCACCAACTGTAAAAACTGCAACTGCCACTGAAGTTACAACCGCAATGACTCTAAAGACGATGGGATGGGGTTCTGCTCAGTTAGCCCAGGTTAAGTAGGTTACCCATGGGATAAACACCTTTCCTTCTAGTAAATTCAGAATGCCCTTGGCTCCGCTACACATTCCCGTGAAGTGCCAGTGCACTGGAATAAGTGTTCATTTGCATGTAGGAAACTCTTTCTTTGTGCTGATATGAGAAAAAAGGAACATGGTTCCAAAGCCACCCTGTTGTCTGTGTGATCAACTGGAAAGTCCTCGGCTGCTTCATCTTAATGGACTTTGCCTTGAGAAATTACTTCCCTGGTGAAAAATAAGACTTCACCTTATACGAACCTTTGAGTTAGTGGCCAGCCCTCTTCTTAACCAGTCCCTAGGAGAACTAAATTCTCCTTTGGGCTGAGAGTATATCTCAATGGTAGAGCACTTGCTTAGCATGCACAAAGCCCTGGGTTCTATTTCCAGTACTACAAGATAGATAGATAGATAGATAGATAGATAGATAGATAGATATTGATAGATAGATAGATAGATAGATAGATGATGGATAGATAAGCTCCTTTCTGTATTACCCCGCTTCCCTTACCTTTCCTTCTAGGTCTTTCCATCTTCTTGTGATTTTACATCTTGCTATAAATATTAACCCTAATACCTGACATGGCTGTCAAGATCATCCTGGCTTCAAGAACTCACAATCATGAAATACAAACACAAATGAAGCATCCCTACATGCCCATGCCAAATCCCCCACATTCAAATGAGCCCCTCTAAGAGGTGATGTCATTGCCATCACTTGGAATTAAGATTTCCTTATTGTTGTATCAATCATAGCACCCAGATACTGCATAAAATAACAAAAACCCGTATGGAGGATTTCTGAACGGTTACTGACGCAGTATGCTGTGACCGGCTAATAAGACACAATTCAGAGGAGGGGCATATATGACTGCCCAACCCTATGAAATGGAAATAAAGCTTTTCAGCAAGGTAAAGATTAAGGCCAAAGAAGTAAAAAGATATTGAAATCACCACTTTTATATGAGCATATTACGTGCAGTCAGAATTCAGAGTTCTATTAGAGGAAGTTTCAGAAAAGAAAAAGGAATCCAAACAGAGAGTTTTGTTTTGATTATTGCTCAAAAAATTATTTACAGTCTTAGGAGCACAGAGGAGGAAGCTAGAGAGCAAGAAGTAGGCTAAAACAGCAAGCGAACAGTTTTGGAGAGGATCAGGATTGCCTTGGCTCCAAAAGCAGGAGGCAGGGATGGAAATACAGAGTGCGCCTTCCAAATGAGAAGTTTATGTTGTTGCCAAGAAAGTGGGTGAACCTGTCACTTAGAACCATACTCCCCTGCCTGACTCACAGGATGGGCCCTGGTGTCTTAGACCCCAACAGGGGGCCTGATGGGATTCTCTCTCAATGGCACCCACCCAAACTCTGATTCAACACTGGTTTGGGGAGGCCTCTTTCCAATCTCACCAAAGGGGTGGTGCCTTGGTGCAAGTACTATTTACACACAAGACGGTAATCTCTCGAGAGGCAGGCAGCTGTCTTTTGGAGGAGCCTAGGAAAGCTGCAAGTGCTGGTTACTTCTGTTAAAATCAGAGAACACTTCTACCCTTGCGGACTCATGTCTAGGAAATGGCTGGACATCAGTCCTGCCTACCTCTTGGTGAGTGGTGTGTGACTCCCAGGCAGCCTGTTCCCTACACTCTGCTGTCAGCTGCAGGCCCCAGGTTTCTTTCTCAGAATGAGACAATTTTAGGGGGAGGGTTGTTTCCTTCTCTAAGGCAGTGCCTCTGCCCTGGAGCCCTGAGAAGCCCATTCCCTGGACAGGATACTTGCAGGGCTAAGTCCCATACCAACTTCTTCAGGTTAAAGTGGCTCTCAGAAGCTGGATCCCAGCTCTACCCTCAAATCCCAGAATTACATCACGCCTGGCCTGCGAGTCTCTATGGCCGGGGCTCTGAGCTGCTTCTTGCTGGAGCCTGCTGCCTGTGAACCACTCTGCTTCTTCACATGGGGATGTGCAGTTAAACACTAGTGCTTCTACTCTAAGGTGGTCCTAAAGATGCCTTGATCAGGCATAAGAAGACCCCAGACCTGGAAAGGACGGCCGAACACAGCAACGGTTGACTTTAGGGGTCTGGGTCATTGTGGAGGCATAATTTCCACACCCCTCCACAAAAAGGCTGCCCCATCCCACCCATCGTCAGAACCGTTCTCTGACCAGGCCTTTGGACCAAGCTAGACAGCACCCGCACCTGGCTTCCAAAGGAATTTCCCCTCCCTGCCATCAGCGGCTCCTCTTGAGCAACCCTAACGTAAGATGTTGCCAAGTGCCCAGGGATGAGGGGCACCTTCCTTCCGACCCCCGGACCCAGAGAGTCAGCAAAGGCGATTCCTGGCTTTGAGAAGGGCCAGGGAACGGCAGGGGACCTGGAAGGAGGCTCTCTGCGCCGGAGAGCGGGTCACCGCGGGAGGAACTGGGCAGAGCTGCCTCGGGAGCCCGGGACGCATCTACCCGAGCGAGCCCTGAGAAGCCAGGAGGAGCAGCGCAGGGGCGCAGGACAGCCCACCAGCCCGCTGGCCACCGGGGCCCAAAGTTCGCCTGGCGCGGAGCTGGCCCGCCGGCACCTGTCCAAGGTGCTGAAAGGTCTCCGCGGCGCAGCCAGCCTCCGCGCGCCCTCAGCCTCCCGGCCGCCCGCTCTGCCCTTCCATCCTCCAGCCCCGTCCTCTTCCCGGCCGCACAGGACCGCTCCCCGCTCCCGCTCCCGCTCCCGCCGGAGCCCCCAGCTCGGCAGCCCCGGCCCCGCAGCCCCGGCCCCGCAGCCCCCTGTCACCTTCTTCTTGCGGTCGCGGGAGCGGTTCCTGCGCTTCCTGTTGGACTCCTCCTTCTCCTTCTGCTCCTGAAGGGCCTGTGCCTCGATGTCTTTGATCTTCTTCAGCTGTTTGGCCGCTTGAGCCATGGCGGGTCAGGCGCGCGGTCCCCGCCTCCCGGGCCCCGCACTTGGCGATCCAGGTGGCGACACCTCCCGAGAAGGAGAGGGCCCGCGCTCCGCTCCGCAGAGGGGCTTCTCGGGCCGGGGAGGCGGCTGCGGGCGCAGGCGAGGCGCGGCGCCGCGGCCCGAGCTGCTGGCGGCCCCGGGACGGGCGCTGGGCACGGCCGCCGGTCCCTCCCCCGCCTCCCTCTCCTGCGGCGACGCGCGGGGCGGGGCGGGCCGGGGAGGGCCGGGCGGGCGGCGGCCCCGCTGCGGCGGGCGCGGAGGGCGGCCCCAGCAGTGAGCGCAGGAGGGCGCGGGGCCGCCCGCGGCGGGGACCGGCCCACCGCTGGCTCGGCGGCCGGCCCAGCGCACTGCGAGCGGCCGGCTGCGGGTGGGCCTGCTCCCCGCACTGCGGTGCCGCGGCCGCACGCACCGGCCCCGCGCCGTCGGTCGGGGGACAAAGCCGGCCGCGCCACGCGCAGCTCCGCGGGGACCCTGCTGCGGGCCGCGTCGCCGCGCCCGGGCCGAGGGCAGGCTGCGGGCCCCGCGCCCAGGCCGCCCCGCGCACCAGCGCGACAGCATGGGGATGCGGAGGCTCGGGGGCCGGGCGGGGCCTCCGGGACCCCCGAGCGCCGCTGCCGGCCCGCCCGCCGCCGAGGGCGCCGGGGGAGGGTCGCCCCGAGACCCCCGGGGAGAGCCGAGGCCCTGTCCCTCACTCGGAGCTGTGTTTGCCCCTTCCAAACCAGGTGGGCCTTCTCATTTGCATATTTACCAATTATAGGTAGACAACGTGTCAGGCACCAAGTGAGCCGGCTGCCTTTGCCGACCCGAGTGGACCTGGTTATACACACGTCTACCCCCATTTCCAACACTGTCACACACACACACACACACACACACACACACACACACACACACACCAGAGAGCACGCCTGTACCCGTGCTCAGCTGCCAAGAGCTACACCTGGCAGCTCGGGTCACGTCGCGGGCAACCAGGGCCTGAAGCTCCTCTCACCACCCCGGCACGTGTCAGGAGGGGAAACTGAGGCCCCGATTTGGGAACTGTTGCCCCTTTCGGTCTGGTGTGGTTCCAACCTACTCCTTTGCCATCCGGTGGGACACAGCTCTTCTCTTACAGAGCTCTGAGGAGAGGAGTTATGAAAAACAGTCTTTAAGAAACAGAGAGGCCGTGTGTGGTGGGGCATGCCTGTAATCCCAATACTTGGGAGGCTGAGGCAAGAGGGTCGCAGGTTCGAGGCCAGCCTCAGGCAACTTATTAAGGCCCTCAGCAACTTAGTGAGATCCTGTTTCAAAATAAAAATAAAAGGGCTGAGGGTGTAGTTTAAAGGTAGAAAAGAAAGAAATGGAGAAAAGTTCTTATGAAATAGCTTCCGCCCCTTACCCCTTGGGGTGGGGGGAGCTGGTGTAGACATTTAAGCAGCTATAGACAAGCTTCTAGAAAGCAGCAGTCGGTTACACTGTGGGGAAATGAGCTCACAGGTAAGGGGCCGCCCGCCCCCCCATACTGAAAAACCTTGGGAGTGGCCGAATCTTGCCCTTGTTACCTCTCACCCACCTCCACGGCCTCTGTGTGTCCTTCCTGGGGCCTTCCATCTGCATCTAGTGTCCCCCCACCCCCATGTCTGCCTTGGATCCTCTCTGAGAGACCCTGGCCAGTGACTAAGGCTGACACCTTGATTTGAACATTGTCCCTTCCCCTGGGCCCTGGACCCTCTCCTCTCCTCCCTCCAGGCATAAAATGAGTCACAAATATCAATCCCGTGTGTCATTTAAATTAACAAGTGGCCTCATTTTAAAAAAATTAAAGAAACTGGTAAGATTAATTTAATAACATTTAATCCAATATATCCAGAATACTTTCATTCCAAAGCAATCAATATAAAATCATTTATGAGGTGTTTTACATTCTTATTACTGAGTCCTCAGAATCGTCAGCATGTTACACTCACAGCACATTTTAATAGCTCAACGGTCACATGTTGCAGGTGGCACTGTACTGGACAGCACCGCTCCAGGTGGTCTCCAAGGCCAGCTCTACATGACCTTGGCTGTGATCAGCCTGCCGCAATGCACACACTTTATCCCGGGCACTTCTGAGCTCCTCTCTGAGCTCCAGACCCCTCAACCTCCCCAGAGTTGTGCCTGCATCCCCTTTTGCCACCCATCAAGTTGTCTCCACACTGATGGTCTTTCCAAAACAGACCTGAGCTGGGCGTGGTGGCACATGCCAGTAATCCCAGTGCTTGGGAGGTTGAGACAGGAGGAATGCAGATTCAAGGTCAGCCTCAGCAACTTAGCAAGACTTGCAGCAACCTAGCAAGACTCTGTTTTAAAACAAAAAATAAAATAAAATTAAAAGGGCTGAGGGTACAGCTGGGAGGTAGAACGCCCCTGGGTTTCATCCCCAGCACATGACACCACACACACACACACACACACACACACACACACACACACCAGGTCTGGCTGTTGTTACTCCTTAACATCCTTCCTTTTTGCTGTGTGGACATAAGTGTCTGGTCCCAACTGCTCACCCACTTCTCGTCCAGGTACCTGTGCTCCAGCCATGGCAGCCTCTGAAGGTGTCAGTGGGGTCCTCCACAGGCCTGTATCACTGCTGCCCCTACCCAGGTTGCGCTGTCCCCACTCCACTCCACTCCACTCCACTCCACTCCACTCCGACCCTCCTCCAGGCCTAGTCTAGCTAAGTCCAGCATGCTCATCCAGTCTTGAAGCCCCACGGCTGGCCCCAGATGGACTATGCTGTCTCATTATAACACCCAATGTGCCTCCTTCATCGCAGGTGCCACAAGTGACATTTTACCTTAGTGACTGATTGGGTTTGATGCACATCTGCCCCACTAGACTCTAACCTTTGGAAGGGAAGGGCTATGTCTGCTTTTCCTCACCAGTGCATCTTCAGCACCTTGGACAGTGTCTGGCACATTGTAGACACTGGATAAACATGTGTTGAAAAAATCAAGTCTACTGGTGTAACAAGAATAAAAATAGTGGCATTCCATTGCACGAAGCATAATCACCATTTTACAAATGGAGAAAATGAGACACAGAGAGGCAAAGTAACTGGCTCAAGGTCACACAGCTAGTAAATAGTGGAGCCAGAACTTGAAGTCTAGCAGTCTGGCTGCAGAGTCTATAGTCTTCACCATCCCACTGCACTAAATCACTCAATTTCCTTATCTGTAAACAAGGAGACTGATAATATCTCCTTCGAAGGACTATCAGGAGCAATGGGTGAGTGAGTGGATGGGAAATGCTCCAGTAAAATATAAAGGGCTGCCCTGAACTTGGCTTCCCGGGGGGGGGGGGGGACTAGCCGCTGTCTCAGGCCCCTTTTCAACTCCAGAGGGATATAAAACCCTCTGAGCCAAGCTCAGTGGATCACATATGTAATTTCAGTACTTGGGAGGCTGAGACAGTAGGATCACAGGTTTGAGACCCTAGCAACTTAGCAAGACCCTGTCTTAAAATAAAAAATAAAAAAGGCTAGGGTTATAGCTCAGAGGCAGAATGCCCTGGGTTCAATCCGCAGTACCAATAAATAAATAAATAAATTTCCTGTTTCTTGCTGATGTTTCCTCGAAGGGAAACATCAGCAAGAAACAGGTTCCCCTCAAGTTACCACTGAGAGTGGAGGCCCTGGCCCTGGGTTTCCAACAATTCCAGTAGGAGCAAGATGACAGTGCTGTGCGTGCCCAGGGTCCACTTACAAGGTAGTTCCCCTGGATCCCGTCATAGATGAGGAAGATTTCAGGCGGAGGAAGTGGGAATGTCCCAGCCAAAGCCTTTTGCTCCCGCTGATCTGGACCTGGAGGGAGTGGCAAGATGCTGGTGGGCACTCTCCCGAGCTCCTGCAGATGAGGATGGGGCAAGGCCAGCCTCACAGTCTCTGGAGGGGCGTCTCTGGTGCCCCGCCATGTGGCAACAACCTTGCTCCTGGTCACAGGCCTGACAGTGTGACTGTGTAGCCCTGCCACGCACCCCCATGGCATCAGACCATTCTGCCACTTATGGACTTGACCCCTTACTACACCCTAGGCACTGCTAGTCACTCACCTAAAGTGTCCTCACCTCTGTCGTCCACACGAGGAAGCTGGGGGCTGAGCTGTTTAATGGCTTCCTGAGGTCACATGCCACCAAGGCAGAGTGGGAATCCAGACCCAAGCTGGCTAACTAAGGCCAAGCCTGCCTGAGAGATCCCATCCGGTGACCAGTCAGACCAATGACTCAGCTGGATCTTCCAAAGTTAAGAAGTAAAAGTAAGTGCCTGAGTTAGACACATAAAACAAAACGCCCAGGCAGGAGTCCGAAGGGCCAACCAATCCTCTCAAGTTGCAGGCAAGGGACCCACAGAACATGAAGATTGAAGAGATAGCCCAGCTGTGGTCACCTGAGGGCCACCTCATCCTACACATTCACATCTGTTAACAGGGCTCCTGGCTGACATCCAATGAGGACATTCATCCTCAGGCTCCTCCCTCTGTTCCTAAGGAGCCACAATGTCCTGCCTGTGACCACAACACATGTCACTAATTTCTGAGCAAGGGCAGTCGCTAACCCGAATGTACAGGGAAGTGTTGTGGGAAACAAGTCTGAATTCTAGCACAGGCCAGGCATGGTGGCACACACCTGTAATCCCAGCACTAGGGAGGCTGAGACAGGAGGATCACAGGTTCAAGGCCAGCCTCAGCAACTTAGTGAGACCCTGTTTCAAAACAAAAATAAAAAGGGGCTGGGGGTGTAGCTCAGAGGTAGAATGCCCCTGGGTTCAATTCCCAGTACCAAATAAATACATACATACAAATAAATAAATACATTTCAGAACTGGGCAGGATGGCACACACCTGTAATCCCAGTACTTGGGAAGCCTAGACAAGAGGATCTCAAGTTCAAACCAGCCTCAGCAACTTAGCGAGACCCTGTTCCCAAACAAAAATTAAGATAGGGCTGGGGATGTAGCTCAGAGGTAGAATGCCCCTGGGTTCAACCCGCAGAACTACACACACACACACACACACACACACACACACACACACACACACAACTTCCAGTCCCTAGAAGCCCCTCTTCTTTTGTTCTCATTTGCTTATTACTCAAGCAAATTCTATATTTAAGGGGGGCCTTTTTATTTAGCTGGTTAATAAAGGGAAGGGAAATCCATTTTTTATATTTTTGCCTCCTTTTCTAAGATTTCCAACTGGTCCCCCCAACCCCATTCTGTACATATGTGGTTTATGCAACCAGAGTGGTTTTTGTTTTTAAAAAACATTATTAATAATTAATAAGCTTCCCAAGATAAAAGCTGCCTCTTCAACTAAATAATAAAAATAGCTGAAATGTATCATGTGTGCCAGACATTCCTCTGAGCAAATTTAACCCTAAACTGGGTGTTGTGGCACATGCCTGTAATACTAGTACTTGGGAGGCTGAGATAGGAGCATTGCAGGTTCCAAGCCAGCTTTAGCAACTTAGTGAGACCCTGTTTCCAAATAAAAAATAGGGCTGGAGGTGTATGTAGTTCAGGGGTAGAATGCCTCTGGGTTCAATCCCCAGTACCAAAAAAAAAAATGAAAATGAACCCTAATAATAACTTCATTATCATCATCATGTTACAAATGGGGAAACTGAGGCATGGAGAGGAGGAATAACATATTCAAGATCAATAAGTTAGTCAGTGAACCTAGAATTTAAATGAAAATGGTTAGTCTGTACTTTTATTGCTATGTCAGAACTAACATCTCAGTTGAGATTAGGCCTGATAGGTCTTTTTTTTTTTTTTCTGGTACTAGGGATTAAACCCAGGGGCACTCTACCTCCAAGCTACAACTCCAGTCCTTTTTATTTTTTATTTTGAAACAGGATCTCACTAAATTGCTGAGGCTGGCCTCTAACATGTGATCCTCCTGTCTCAGCCTCCCAAGTACAGGGATTACAGGTGTGTGCCACCGCACCCAGCTCTGGAAGGTCTCTTCTACTCTGCCCCTGAATCCTTTTGCCTTTTAGGAAAGAAGCATCCAACAAATGTCTATCGGCCCTGAGCCCTCTGGGGGTAGAAGTGTGGCCTGCTCCCTATGGGATCTGTATTATTCTGCTTTCCATTGCTATAACAACAATAAAAACAACTGAAGCCTTAGTAATACAAAGAAAAGCTCATAGTTTTGGAAGCGTAAAGCTCAAGCTCATGTGGCCCCATTAGTTCGGCCCCTGGCTGGTCACCACATGGCAGTTGGCATTGTTGTAGGAGCAAGTGCTGGAGAGGATGGTCACATGGCTGGATTGGAAGCCAGAGCGTGGTTAGGACCGGGCTCTCTCTCTAGTTGCACTCGCAGGAGAACTAACATGGGTCTTAAGAGAACTACATTAATCCCTTCCTAGGGCAACATCCCCAGTGACTAGTTACCTTGCACTAAACCCATCTCTTACAGGTTCTGTTTCTAGACTTTTATTGGTGCATTGTAATTATACATTATAATAAGATTCAAAGTGAAACATTCATACATGCACACAGAGCTTGGTGTGTTTCCTTCGACACCCCACTCCACCCTTCCATCCCCCTACATGTTAGTGAGATTGGTAATGATACCTTCATATATGGACATGACATTATTTGAACTATTTCCTTCCTCAATCCTCCTTTTTCCTTCCTTACCTCCCTCCACAATCCTCTTCTACTATTCCACTATTTTTCATTTATCTGAAGTCCCTTTTCTTTCCTATTTTCTCTCTAGCTTCCACATATGAGAGAAAACATGTGACCCTCGACTTTCTGAGACTGGCTGATCTCACTTAGCATAATATTCTCTAGTTCCAGCCATTTTCTGGTTTTCTAGTTCCATGACATATTTTGTTCTTCTTTATGGCTGAGCAAAACTCTGTTGTGTGGGTATGTGTGTATTTTCTTTATCCATTCATCTGTTGATGGACACCTAGGCTGGTTCCATAATTTGTCTATTGTGAATCATGCTGCTATGAACATGGGTATGCATGTATTGCTATAGCATTCTGACTTTAATTCTGTCACCTCAGAATACTTTCACATTGGGGACCAAGCTTCCAAGACATGAACCTCTGTGGACACACTCAAACCATATCCAAACCACAGGGTAGGGTTTCAACTGTCTGGCCCAGAGCCACCTTTTGGTATTCTGCTCAAGTCCCAGCCAGGAAAAGCCATCCAGGAGGATGCATAGAGGGTGACACAAGGAGGCAATGGGAAAATCAGCTTTGGAATTGGAAGGGATTACCTTTCCATTTCCCCAACTGAAGGGAGGCCCCACTGCTCTCTCTGGCTGTCCCGGGTCAGATCTCAGGGCAGCCAGCATGTCCCAGAGGCCTTCCCTGCTCCACGCGGGTTCAGACCATCGCCCTGCATGCACACCAGCCCCACTCTGCCTCTAGCGCTGACATTACACAACCCTTCCTCTGTGTAATCGCCCTTCAAATATTTGAGGAGAGCTTTTGCTCCCCGCCCCCTGTGCCGTCCAAAGTAATGTCAGGAGTTCATAGCAAAGGTGAACACTGAGCTCAAGAATTCCTGATTTCCTGTCCAAGGTTTACAGATGAAGGCAATATGTTATTTTAATAATTGCGTTTTCACGGGTGGAATTTGAAGAGATCAAAAAGCATATAAGCCAAGGTAGAGAAAACAAAAAATAGGAAGATGTTTTACATCCTAAATATTCTGGAATAAAATTAATTTATTCATTGAACCTGAGCTGGGCCCTTGGAGCCTGTGGATAATGCTGGTTATTCCTGTGTCTGCAGTTTTAATCCTCATGCCCACCCTCCTCTCTTCTCTGCCACTGTCCAGGAAGACATTGTCATCTACTTCCTAGAAGAAATGGAAGCCACCAGGAGGAGTGTCCTTGACCTCCTTCTGGTCCCTACTACCCCTGTCATGGCTTTTCCTTTGGTTTATCCCCAGGACCCCAGGGTCCTCTCACCCCCTCAGAGAACAGGGCCATTGGGGTTAGGGGTGCAGCTCAGCAGTAGAGTGCTTGCTCAGCATGCATGAGGCCCTGGGTTCAATTCCCGACATTGGGAAGGAAGGAAGGGAGGAAGGAAGGAAGGAAGGAAGGAAGGAAGGAAGGAAGGAAGGAAGATGCCTGTAATCTCAGTACTTGGAAGGTTGAGCAGGAGGATCACAGGTTTGAGGCCAACCTCAGCTAAACTTAGCAAGACCCTCAGCAACTTAGCAAAACCTTGTTTCAAAATGAAAAAAGAAAAGAAAAAAGGGGGCTGGGGGTGTAGCTCAGAGATAGAATGCCTCTGATTTCAATCCCCGTACCAAAAGAAAAAAAAAAGACCATAGTCACAATGGATTAGGGCTCATGTTAGTGACCTTGTCTCAATTTACTCATTAGCAAAGACCCTTTTTCCAAACAACATTGCTATATAATATAGACAGTCCCAAGGCCTTGTTTACAGGTGTGGGGTGAGTGTGGGGTAGTTAAGATGGCACCATCTGTCAGGGGTATGAATCAATCCATGACACTCACTTCTATCCTTTATTATAAAACCTTTAGCAGCTTGCCTTCTGTCAAATGAAGCAGAGGCCCCTCTGGTGACACTGTCCCCAAACCTCACAGCTCTAGTTGATCAATTATACAGAGTTCTGAGTTCGGAAGGCCCTGCTCCAGTCCCTGCACTGTGTCACAGGTAGTGAGAACCTTCCCCAGGTAGTGAGGCCCAGAGACTCTGTCATGGTATGGATCTGGAATGTTCCCCAAAGCTCATGTGTTGAAAGCATAGCCCCCCGAGCTGGGCATGGTGGCGCACGCTTGTAATCCCAGTACTTGGGAGACTGAGACTGGAGGATCCGGGTTCGCGGCCAGCCTCAGCTATTCAGTGAGGTCCTCTGCAACTTAGTGAGACCCTGTTTCAAAAATAAAGAATAAAAAATAGGGCTGGGGTGTAACTCGGAGGTAGAATGCCCCTGGGTTCAATCCCAAGTACTGCAAAAAAAAAAAAAAGAAAGAAAGTATGGCCCCCAAAGCAGCCAGGACCAGAGGTGGGGCTTTGAGGCAATGATTGGATCATGGGGACTGTGACATCATCAGTGTACTAATCCATTGATAGCTGGATGGACTACGGGGCAGTGGGACCTTGTTGGAGGAAGTATGTCACTGGGGCATGCCCTGGGAGGGTTTATCTTCTTCCATTCCTCCTCTTCCCTTCCCTTCTTCCCTTCTCCCCTTCTTCCCTTCTTCCCTTCTTCCCTTCTTCCCTTCTTCCCTTCCCTTCCCTTCCCTTCCCTTCCCCTTCCTTCCCTTCCCTTCCCTTCCCTTCCCTTCCCTTCCCTTCCCTTCCCTTCCTTCCCTTCCCTTCCCTTCCTTTCCCCTCCCTTCCCTTCCTCCCTCCCTCTCTCTGC
>PVJS01010746.1:0-47289 GCA_004027185.1 Glis glis | reverse complement strand
AGGAGAAGGGAGGAGAAGGGAGGAGAAGGAGGAGAAGAGTAGTTATGGCAGCCTCTGAAGGAGGAGGAGGAGGAGGAGGAGGGGGAGAAGGAGGAGGGAGAGGAGGAGGAGGGAGAGGAGGAGGAGAAGAGTCATCATGGCAGTCTCCCAGGTGAGCTGTGTTCACTCACATCCGGATTCAGAGCACACAGACCCCAGGACCCGGCATTGAGCAGAATCATGTTCTTCAAAATAGGAAAGAACATCAAGCTAAAAAAATGCAACTGGGGTTGATTCTGGCTTTGAAACTCTCCAGAAATGCTCTGATTTTTAAAATCTGTTCTTGACCAATGTGTGTATGTTTCTCTCCTGTGTGTGTACATATGCTCTGCTAGATATACAATGTTGGGTGTCCCTCCTCTTCCATTTTTGTAAGAAGAGAATATTTAATTCCCACCAATGAAAGACTGATTAGTCTTTAAAACTTCACCCCAATGCTGCAGGTTAACTTGAGAAATTTCTCAAATTCTCCCAAAGGAGTAAGTTGTCCTGAGCTGTGGTTTCAGCCCATTATTTTCCTGTGATACACACAAAATAGAAAAACATAAAGCGGCTCACGGTTTGTAAGGACCCACTGCAGCTACACTGCGGTAGGCAGCCTAGTCTCCGGGCACCAGCACCTGCGTCTTCACGCGACTGCAGGGAAGGATGGCCGCTAGCACTTCCATGCAGAGTCCAGGGATGCATCTGGATTCTCTTTTTAAAATTTTATTTACAACTTCTGGATAACTAGGAAGAATACTGCCCCATCCCCCATCTAACTATAGAGAATAGAAACATAAATATGTAGAACACAGTTTGGACCATAAGCTGTTACCTACGTAACTGGTCCTGCTACCTAAAAACTGCTCTAAAGCAGAGGTCAGTATCTTTTCGTAGCAGTCACAATATTTAATGGAATTAGAATTAATAATCCTGTAAGGGAATTAGACCCATTTGCATATCTGGGCATATATTTTGCTCTGAGGTTACCTTGAAGAGTGTAGAAGAAATTATATTACTTAAACTTAAATGCCCTAGGAGTGTTTTAAATTTTTTTATGGGATGAAACTATTGAAGGCATGCTCTATAAAGTACAGTTTGGGGACCTGGGGCCTCCTTTTGTCTCTACAATGGCTAATATCCAACTTTTTGAGGTGTATTTTAACCTTACCCTCAGGCATTTCCCTGGATCATGTCATGTCATGCATGCATAAAAAGGGTGATGTCATAAACCAGGTGTGGTGGCGCACGCTTGTCATCCCAGTACTTGGGAGGATGAGACGGGAAGATTGCAAGTTTGCAGCCAGCCTCAGCAACTTGGTGAGGCCCTCCGCAACTCAGTGAGACCCTGTTTCAAACTAAAGAATAAAAATAGGGCTGGGATGTAGCTCAGAGGTAGAATGCCCCTGGGTTCAATCCCCAGTTCCACACACACACACACACACAAATGGGTGAGGTCAGCCAGGTATGGTGGCACACGCCTGTAATGCAGTATTTGGGAGGCTGAGATGGGGATAGATAGCAGGTTCGAAGCCAGCGTCGGCAACTTAGCAAGACTCTTAAGAAAAATCTGCTTCAAAATAAAAGCCTTCAAAAAAGGCTGTGGGATAGCTCAGAGGTATGATGCCCCTGGGTTCAATCCCCAGGACTATACCACACACATACACACACATACACACACACACACACACACACACACACACACACACACACACACACGGAAGGTGATGTTCTCTTTGTGAACATATTCTTTACCTCATGAGAAGATGCTAACTCTAGTTCTGCTATTGAAAACTACAGTTCTGAACACCCTCTATGCTGTGCCGGTCTGCTTCCTGGCCCTCGGCTTCCGGCAGAAGGGATACTGGTTCCGAGCATGATGTCCACTGGTCCATTTTTCTTTGCTAAGGATCAATGGTTCACGGCTGCTATGTCTGAGTGGCCTCTCGCGCGGGTTCTCTGGGTCGTGTCCCTCAGGAAGATCGCTGGGGAAGTATCACTCAACAGGCCCAACCCATCTCCTGCGATGAGCTCACCATCTGCCCTTGGAGAGGGAGGCAGGAAGCCCATTTTGGCCCCATGTCCAAGAGACGTTCTCCAGTTGTATCCATAATAAAATTCCTGTGTCTACGTGTTTGTGCACATGTATGTGTGTGTGTGTGTTTCTGTCTACACACCCTAAGAAGCCGTAGCTTGGGTACTTAATGAGAAGCACGGTCTCAGGCTGACAAGTCATTACTTAATGCGTGTTAAAGGTTGGCTTGAGAGAAATAACAACTATTAAGACTTTGCTGATGGCTGTTCACAATCCGCTCCTGGAGTAAGCTCTCAGAGGGCTGCAGTAGAGGATTTTTTTTTCTCCAACAACTGGCCCTGGAAAAATGTGATTCTTTTGAACAACTGCAGTGTTTTTATGGTATGGAAACTAAGTCAGAGTTTCCTTCTCTGTACCTGATAGAGAGCCTAGAAAATGTATTGCATGCACTAACCTTATTTCTGACCTCTCATGCTCATTGTCTCTTTGTCTTCCTTTCTACTTATTTATTTTCTTCTCATGAAATTATGTATTTATGTAAAACGAAACACCTAAAATCCTTGATAGAATGTGGTGGGGTATAAATAATGGAAGCCCCAAGTTAAAATAAAATGTATTTTTGAAACTGATTACATTTCCTTTTTTTTTCCTCTGGTACTGGAGATTGAACCCGGGGGCATTTTACCTCTGAGCTACACGCCCATCCCTATTTTATTGTTTTTATTTTGAAACAGGGGTTCCCTAAGTTGCCGAGAGTCTCGCTAAACTGCTGAGGCTGGCCTCAAATCAGTGCTCCACCTGTCTCAGTCTCCCAAGTACTGAGATTATAGTCGTACACCATCACACTCGGCTACATTTCCAATTCTGGTGTTAGTGATGGTGACCTTTACTTTGTTTTTCCCTCATGACAATGAATTCTTGATTGCTGTACTATTAAAGAAAGCTGTGCAAGTCATGATGTTCTGGACGGCAGATTTTTTTTTTAAGGGAATAACTGGAGAAATTAACTGAAGCATTTTGCTTGGGGTAATCATTTAAAACCATTCATGTGCTGCACACGCTCAGTCTAATGGCATTTCCCTAAAGAATGTTCTGCCTCTTTAGTGACTGTATTTGCTGTCACCAAGGCATTCCATAAGAAATAGCAAGTCTCTGTGTTCCTTCCAGTTTCCCAAACACCACAACAAGAACCGAGTCCATGTGCTGCTACATCTCTGCACAGCGCCACTCACTCCCGCAAGCTGCACTGCGGAGATGAGGCGCATTCCGAAGTGTAAGCGCGACATAGAGAAAGGGTTTTCTTTCACCCTTATTAGAAAAAGGCTCCACATGTGCATACCAGCTAGGCACAGCTGCCTGTCACACTGAACAAACACATTCCTATACAACAAAGATAGCTTGTTTGCTGAAGAGAAGAAACCCCACCAATCAGAGCGCATGGCGAATTAATATCTAATCTGGCCACCTTAACTCGCCATTGCTACAGTTATCCTTGTCCTAGATTCCGGGGAAGAATCATGAGGCCACGCTAACAAATTGGGTCAGTCTTATAAGAGAAGCAATAGGAAGATCTTAAATTATTCCATATAACTGGAAATAAAATATTCATAATAGTTACATGACAAGGGGAACCACACCAAGTGATGGGAACTGTTTTGGATTGGACCTGGAATGTCCCCAAAGGCTCATGTGTCAAAGGCTCGATGCCCAGTGTAGCAGTGCTCAGAGTGGGGCTTTGGGGAAGTGATGGATCACGAGGAATTAATCCATGGATGGTTTCCTCATTGAGTGGACTATTAAGAAGTGGTGGGAACTCTGAGAGGTGGGGCACAGGGGTGTGCCTTTGCAGGGTGTGTCTTGTCCCCAGCTCCTGGTGGCCATGAAGTGAGCAGCTCTGCCCCACCACACCCTTCCGCCATGATGCTCTGACCCACCACAGGCCCACAGCAGTGGACCCACCAGCCATGGGCTCAAAGCTCTGAAACTGCCAGCCAAAATAGATCTGTGCCTCGAAGTTGACTTTCTCAGGTATTTTGTTACAGTGACAGAAAACTAACTTAATTGATGGAAATAGTATGTGTCCCAACAAAAGGCTCCCACAACTGGTAGTCTGTGACTTCCTGTAGAACAACCATATACAAAGGTTATGTGCCAGTACTTGGAGACTGAGACAGGAGGATGGCAGGTTCGAGGCCAGCCTCAACAATTCAGCAAGATCCTCAGCAATTTAGCAAGACTCTGTTTCAGAATGAAAAATAAAATAGGGCTGGGCATATAGCTTGGAGGTAGAATACTTCTGGGTTCAGTGCCCAGTACCACACACACAAAAAAAGTTATGTGAGCTGCACAATCCACAAAATGGAAAAGGAAAAATAATCCTTTGCTTCTCTACTGTGGAGAAAGAGTGAGACGAGATGCTTTTGCCTGGACCGAAGGAAAAGGGTCCCAGAAGAGAGAAGAGGAGCTGCGGGTCCCTGAACCAAGAGCAGGGCACTGCCCAGGCCCAAACTGGGAAAACGCTGGAGGCTGCACTTATGGCCTTTACTTTTCTAACTTGAGATAAACATTTTAGGAGCACTTTCTGAATCACACCACTCCTTCACACTTTATACTATAATATGGTACTCTGTGTGTGTGTGTGTGGGGGGGTATTGGGGATTGAATCCAGGGGCATTCTACCTTTTTATTTTTTATTTTGAAACAGGGTCTCTAAGTTGCTGAAGTTGGCCTTGAACCTGCAGACCTCCTGTCTCAGCCTCCCAAGTCCTGGGACTACAGGCCTGTGCCAGTACACTTGGCTTATAATAGAGTACCTTAAAAAAATCACATTAATACAGTAGGCTAAGGTAAAATGACTCATATTCATCTTGTGTTGTTCAAAGAAATATCAGCTATTCCTTATAAGCAATGTAATGTCGGAGTCCTTGTCGGTTTGTACAACTGGAATTGTAATGTATAAGAGAGCAAAAAGCCAAATCAAAGAAATGGGAGGAGAAGCAGCCATGAGCTGGCGGAAGGCCCAGGAGCCAATCACAAAGCAAGACGATAGTCATTCTCCATGGGCGCTGCCTTATATAACCCCTGCTTCCTGTTTTCTATACCTAACAGTATACGGCCTTAAGTGGCATTTAGCAAATGATATTGGGAATGCTTTCCTATGTGGACTCCTTGAAAGAACCTCACTCAACTAGAATCACTACTGCAATTTCCCGGGGGTCAAACACCCCTGTTCATGAGCCAGAGTATGACTGAGAGGGCAAATGGGCGAGGCAGATGGAAGACACCTGCAAAGGAGTAACCTAGGTCAGTCGATGAATCGGGGGATGCGGGCAGGTTGGAGGGCTGGAGGAAGCTCCCCCACTCCCTACTTTAAATGTCGGTATTTCCCAGAGCGCTGGGAGTCATGCTCTTCTTTCTTTCTCATTGGCTCACCGAAGGACGACTCATTCACCCCCAGGCTGGAATTAGTATAAAAGATAATGGCTCCCACAAAGTCCACCAGCCTGACCTCTCTTCCAAACGCCAAACACATGCCCAACTGCAATAGTGGGTCTACTTCGAAATTCCAGGCAAGTTAAAGTCAACAGGTCTAAAGTAAATTCATTATCCCCCCCCAGAAACTTGTCTTCCTGCATTTTACATCCACTAGCAATACCACTGTCAATGCAGCCACTCAATCGAGAAATCTGGAAGTTGCTATGGTTTAAATGTGTCCCCTTCCCTAAAAGTCCACGCATTAGAAAACTAGTCCCCAAATTCATGTTAATGATACTTAGAAGATGGGCCTCTGGGAGGTAATCAGGACTAGAGGAAGTCATGAGGGTAGTCATGATGACTTTAGTGGAATAATAATAATGATAATAATAATAATAATAATAATAATAATAGGAGAGATCCAGCTAGGCGCTGCGGTACATGCGGGCAGTTCCGGGACTTGGGAGTCTGAGACAGGAGGATGTCAGTAAGAATCCCTCGCCAGATGTGGGTGCCATGCTGTTGTTCTTCCGAGCCTCCAGAACCACGAGACAAAGTTTTTATTTTTATAAGTTATCCAGTCTCAGTATTTTATTATAGTAACAGAAAAAGAACCAAGAGAGAAGTCCTTAGTTACTGTCTCTTATCTCCCGCCCCCCCACCCCCCGCAGAGCCAACTGATGATTTTCGGAATCGTTCTTTAAACTCCATTCTCTCGTCTCCACCCCACTGCCACTGCCTTGGTTCTGGTCCTTAGCATCTCTCACCCAGTTCACTGGAATTCTGCCAACTAGTATCCTCCAGTTACTCTTTTTTTTGTGTGTGTGGTACCGGGGATTGAACCCAGAGGCGTTCTACCTCCGAACTACACCCCTAGCCCTATTTTTTATACTTTATTTTGAAACCGAGTCTCATGAAGTTGTGGAGGCTTCACTAAGTAGAGAGAGAGAGAGAGAGAGAGAGAGAGAGAGAGAGACAGGGAAAGAGAGAGA
Organism: Glis glis; assembly: GCA_004027185.1. Classification (NCBI taxonomy): domain Eukaryota; kingdom Metazoa; phylum Chordata; class Mammalia; order Rodentia; family Gliridae; genus Glis; species Glis glis. Next base: position 40,767 of record PVJS01010746.1, on the reverse strand, counting down.
TAGAGCTGAGGCTGGCCGCGAACCCGGATCCTCCGGTCTCTGCCTCCCAAAGTACTGGGATTACAAGCGTGCGCCACCATTCCCGGCCTCCAGTTACTCTTTAACAGAACAATGTTTTAAAAACACACACACACACACACACACAAAAACCACAAACAAGTGAACAGGTCTCCTACGTACAGCCCCCCAGAACTGCCCATCCCTCCTGTGACAGGCAGAATTCTAAGATGGCCTCAAGTTCTGCTGCCTCCCTGCACAATGCCTGGGACTGTGAATAAAGGGGACCCTGGTCTCCTGATTGGGGTACGTGAGAGGGCACAGCTGGCTGAGGCAGGGACGTTATCCAGGTGAGCCTTGCCTAATCACAGGAACGCCTTCAACACAGAGTTTCCTCCAGCTGGTTGTAGAAGGGGCGCCAGAGACTCCCAGGTGAGAAGATCAAGGTGAGGGGCCGTGGCTGCTTCAGAGCAGTGTCAGGGCAGGGACCCCAGGGTGGACTCCACAGAGGGCAGTTCTGAGACAACAGAGGAAGATGGGGGACCTCAGTCCTACAACCACAAGGAAATGAATTCTGCCAACAATCCAAAGGAGCACAAAGCTGGACTTTCTCCAGTCCAGCCTCGGGATAAAGATGCAATCGGTGAATAATGTGATTTCTGACTCAAAGACCCCATATGGGACCAGCTACAACATGCTAGACTCCTAACTCGTGAAAATGTGCGATGATAAATATGTCCTTTTTGAAGCTGCTACGTTTGTTTGTTTATTTTGTGGTACCAGGGATTGAACCAAGAGGCATTCTACTTCTGAGCTACACCCCTAGCCCTATTTTATTTTGAAACAAGATCTCACTAAGTTGCGGGGGGCCTCACTAAGTTGCTGAGGCTGGCCACAATCCTGCGATCCTCCTGTCTCAGCCTCCCAAGTACTGGGATTATAAGTGTACGCCACCACACCCAGCTTAAGCTGCTTTTTTTATGGGTATTTGTTATACAGCAATAGCAAACCAATACACGGGCAGAACAGTATGGAGACTTGTTGGCCCTCCAAACCGTCCTTCCTGGCGGTCCTTTGTCTTCCTGTCCCCCTCATCTCCGGGCTGTCTGCAGCTGGTGTCTCAATGCCCTCCGTGCTCACGTCTCACTTCTCCTTATCTGCCCCAGGGACAAAAGGTCTAAGCAGCATTATGTAAAAATCGAGTTGTTTTGGAAGTTCAAATAAATAAAGTAAAATATGTGAATGCTCCTTGACATTGTCTTAAATACCAGTGCAAAGAGAGCCAGCCATCATTTTCTAATAATTGATATCTACCTGCCGAGAGTGACTGGAGATCCGCTTATCATTTTTAACACTGAATAAACCACAGCAGAGGAACGTGTACTCCTAAGGGGGTATTTACAGGCAGCTAGAGATCTGCAGTCAGGCTTCTTTGTTTTGTTTTTAATCTGTCAGCTCTACTGCAAAACCTAAACCCTAAGAAATAAAGAAGAATCCAGGAAATCTCCCTCACATACCCATGCCTAATTTCTTCAGGCAAGAAAGTTCTGTAGGATAGTAAAGAATTTGTCCTGACACGAAGAAGCATGAGCCAGGTCATTTTCCATGTCTTTCTTTCTATATTCAGCAGTGTCCACTGTGTCCCTAGTTATTTTATGAAAACCTAGTGTAACACAGAACCCCTAACATGACAAGAATCTTCACCTACCCTTGCTACCGAAGGCCAATGAGAAGATGGTGTGTACTTTTAAAGATGCTTGGAAGCCAGTAAAATAGTGAGGAAGCCTCTTCGAACACACTGCTCAGAGTTAGTAGGCAGGAAATCAGAAAAGCGGAAAAGAAAGTTCCATGCTGACTTCCAAAGGGACTGACGATGAGGCACAAGCAGGGTGACCTCATCGGACCCCCGCTTTAATACACTTTCCCATGTGTTCAGGGGGAGCCCATCAGTGAAGGGAAGGAACCCCAACTTCCTCACGCCACATAAAATGGGAGTCAGTTCGAGTAAGACACACACACTGAAAGCAGACATCGAGCATGTCTAATTATTCTCACAACACAGGCGGGTCTGTGAGACACCTACTGCTTCCTAACACCACAGCCACCGAACCCAGGCTGCATCTTCTGCCAATCCAGCAGGTTCCACTGGGGTAGGGCGGGAAAAAGTATTTTGCTGAGCTTCCCCGGTCAGCCTCTCATCCTACAAGGTCCTGAGCGAGTAAGTTTCTAAAAATCTTAAGCACAGCTATTTCCTGTACCCCTTTAGTAAAATTTGGTTGGCATTTCCAAAATTGCCAATTTAAATGACTGGCTGATTGGCAAATACTGACACTATTCTTTTCGGGTAAAAAAAAAAAAAACCTAGAATTTTTGAAAGTCAAAATGTGATTCACTTTCTCAAGTATAAGGTACACTGTCCTGTGTCTAATACATTGCATTGTCGGGTTATGAAAAGCAAATTTTGAGACTGTCTGGAGGGTATGACCCCCTTTTTATGTTAAAATACTCCACTCTATAGAATATTTTATCTTTGCAGCACATTCTTTGGTGTGCATGTGCATGTGTGCACACATTTGTGTGTTTGTGGGGGGGTACTGGGGATTGAATCCAGGAGTATTCTGCCTCTAAGCTACACCCCCAGCCCTATTTTATTTTATTTTGAAATAGGGTCTCACTAAGTCGCTGAGGCTGGCTTGGAACCTGCAATCCTCCTATCTTAGCCTCCCAAGTACTGGGATTACAGGCATGCACCACCATGCCTGGCTTGCAGCATATTCTTAACAGACAACGTTCTGAAAGGATCTGCTTTATGCTTTATGGGATGGAAATTCGATAAAGTTAGGGAAGCTTTCTAATTCTCTAGACAACACAGACCCCACAGGGCCCCTGGGCATCTGCAGACACGATTCTCTCTCCTACCCACCTAAGCCTGTGATCTCTGTTTTACAGATGAAAACTCTCGGGACTTCAGAGGAGGGACGATTTGGAAACAAATAGCAAAGCTATTTGTCACTGAGGCTAATGTTATAATAGACTGCCTCCCAAAGGTTAATATTTTTAAGTTCAAAATTCAATTCTTTAGCTGGGCGTGGTGGCGCATACCTGTAATCCCAGTTCTTGGGTGGCTGAGATAGGAGGATTTCAGGTTCAAGACCAGTCTCAGAAACTTAGTGAGAATCTCAGCAACCTAGTGAGACACTATTCCAAAAACAAAAAATAAAAAGGGCTGGGGGTGTAGCCTGGAGGTAGAATGCCCCTGGGTTCAATCCCCAGTACAACAATAACAACAACAAAAATCAATTCTTTAATACAGTGGTTGGGAAAGGTTATTTTAGACTGTGTGACAATTCTCCAGTCTGATATTCCCATAAGAATTCAAATATTCAATTGCCAGGGTATTTAAATATTATGAGCTTGATAAACATATTTTTAAAAGCCTGGGTGTGACTTATTCTTTCAAATGAAATACTAAATGCTGGGTCTGCTTCTGGTGAATAGATTAAAAGTAAAATTAGAGATTGACATCTCTATTATTCTGTCTTTAATGAGTCTTAGATATTTTGAGTAGTGCATCATAAAACCCACCAACAAGGCAAGTTTCTTTGCAGAAATCTCCAGCTCTTTTAGAAAGCCTAAGTTTGTCAAAATTGACTCTAATTTTTAAATTAATTTAGAACTTTTATTTTATTTTTTTGCGGTACTGGGGATTGAACCCAGGGGCATTCTACCTCTGAGATACACCCCCAGCCCTATTTTTTATACTTTATTTAGAAACAGGGTCTCACTAAGTTGTGGAGGGCCTCACTAAGTAGCTGAGGCTGGCTGCGAACCTGCAATCCTCCTGTCTCAGCCTCCCAAGTACTGGGATTACAAGGGTGCGCCACCACGCCCAGCTCAATTTAGAACTTTTAAATAGCCCTCATTTCATTGGAATGGCTTGTACTCCAGGCGCTCAACTTGTCTGTCTGATCTGCAAACCTGAGAGAATGACTAGCTATAAGAGACACAATTGGCAGGAATGATCAGCCATCCTTTCTCCATGTACCTAATGCCCCAAATGAAACTAGTCTTCAAAGCTAAATATACACTTAGCCTTGAAACAAGTGCCCAAACTGGCTGCTATAATTTATTTATTACCAGTAAATATTAGAGATGGCATATGCATTACTAACATTAGACAAGTAGGGGGAAACCTATTAAATTTCACTATATAACATTTCAGCAGAGCTTTTTCCTCTATTTCATTATCGTTTTTTCCATTTCCCACTGAATTATTTAATTGCCAAATCCTAATAGCAAACAACACTGGACTAAAATATTACCACAAGAGATTTTCCCTTCTTCTCTGCTGTAAACATTAGCAAGATCACAGGAATAGTAAAGCACCAAGTACTCATTCATGCATTTTAGTATCTCCTTTTAATTTAAAAATGCTTTCCAAACCATCAGCACCGTATCGCTTTTGCGATAAAAGCTAAAACAGTGTTACCTCTCTCCCCATGACAATCAGACGCTGGACTGTCACGCGTTTGTGTGCCAGCCAAATCCTGAAATGAATTACTGCCGGCACGTGCTTCCTATTGGGAGTGAACCAGCCAGCGTCTAATGCGCCAGGAGTGGTGCGGATGCCAGTTCTCTGTAAATATTTCACCCATCCCTAGAACAAGGCCCTAGACAGCACACGCTACCCTAGGCTTTCCTGAACCTACCTCTATATTTTGTAGCAAATACACACACACACACACACACACACACACACACACACACACACACACACAATCTCCTATACACTATTTGGGAGGTGGGGACCTGGAGACCATATTCTTCTCCAAGAACCCATGATTTTCCTACAACTCACTTCTGGAGTCAAAAGGAGGTCCTGGGTGCCTTTACAAACCTCAGAATTTGGGGACAATGCCAAAAGACACCTACCTCTGAAGTGGGCCAATAAAAACGGAGGCATATGGCTGGACATGATGGTGCACACCTGTAATCCCAGTACTTGGGAGGCTGGGACGGGAAGATCATAGGTTCTAGGCCATCCTCAGCAACTGACTGAGACCCTCAGCAACTTAGCAATACCGTGCTCCAAAATACAAAATAAAAGTGGTTGGGGGTGTAGCTTGGAGGTAGAATGTCCGAGTTCAATCCTCAGTACTAAAAAAAATAGCCAGTACTTGGGAGGCTTAGACAGGAGGATCTCAGGTTTACGGCCAGCCTCGGCTACTTAGTGAGGCCCTCTGCAAGTTAGTGAGACCCTGTTTCAAATTAAAGAATAAAAAATAGGGCTGGGGGTGTAACATGGAGGTAGAATGCCCCTTGGTTCAATCCCTAGTACCGCAAAAAAATAATTTTAAAAAGGCATATGAAATTCAAGACCATCCACCACATAGAAGTCTGCTCAGGTTATTATCTATCTACGAAAAGACTTTCTCATCTTAGAGGGGATGCCAGCAGCCTACTTCCTAAACTTCCCGAAGGACCATGAGTAGCTCCATGAAAAGAAAAGCATCAATTTAAGAGCTAAGTAAGAGGAGATGAGCTATAATCTTGAAAATTATAACCTGTCTTTCGTGGAGAAATGCTGTAATTAGGAAATAACCTGGCAATTGATCGGGAAAATTGAAAACAAATCAGTAGGTGGCAAAAATCGCCCCTGTCACGTGGGGATGGTCAGGGTGCCCAGGTTGACGGGGCCTCCTAAGTGGTAACTCCGAACGTGCTGGAAGTCCCTCCCCCTGGAGCCTCGCTGGAGCCATGCCCACCCGGGAGAGCTTCTGCCTTCCTCCTGTCCAGACACCTTCTTCTTGCTCAAAACCAAAAGCATGGCTCCCAAGCTCTACGCTTCACCTGGGGTTTCTTTCTTCAGTGTCACCAACACCAGAGCTTCAGCAGTTGCCTTCAGAAACCGGAGTTAGGAAATCTGGGAGAAAGGCAATGCCCGCTGGCCTTGCCTGTCTTGAATGGGATCTGCTCCCAACCTCTGAGCCTTCTGCTCCGTGGGAGGCCAACTCAGTGCACTGCGGGCCTCGCCCACCACGCTGGGTGCTGAAGATGTGTTTCAAAGCCTGCCAGCTGCTGGGGGTGGTGGTGCATGCCTGTAATCCCAGTACGTGAGAGGCTGAGACAGGAAGATGGCAGGTTCGAGGCCAGCCTCAGCAATTTAGTGAGACCCAGTTTCAAAATAAAAAATAAAAAGGGCTGGGGGTATAGGTCAGAGGTAGAATGCCCCTGGGTTCAATCCCCAGTACAACAATCAATCAATCAGTCAATCAATCAATCAATCAATCAATAGCTTTCTGGCCACAGGAGGCGGGAAAGGAAAGGAAAGGGGAAAGTGAAGAAGGGAGACAGATTGCAGTGCTTCTCTTCCTCCTGCCATCCCTGAAACACTATCTATCATCTATCATCTGTTTATCTATCATCACAAAAGATTTAGAAAAGTTGATCAACTTTGACGTCAAATGCTTACAGAGCCACAAAATACAGCATCTAATCAAGGATCTATTTCTTCTACTCGATAAGCAGTCTGTGAAGCAGATCCTTCTACCTCCTTTTTTTTTTCTATTTCACAAGCCCACACTGGACGCGATTATTGTTCTTCAGTCGGTTCCTTTTGCTGCCCCAGACCTGGGCGTTGTGACTCTGTAGTGCAGAGACCGGCCTCTGGCTGAGAGGGCAGGAGCTCTGGAGTCTAGCTTTCTCTGTTCCTGCCAGGCTGTGTGTTCCCAGGTACACCATTAACTTCTCTGAGCCTGTTTCCTCCTTAGTGAAACTGGGCAAGAAACAAGGTTATTACCAGCATCCCTTCCAAATATAAGATTTTGTGACTCTGTGGCAAAGATAATCTCATGTCTAGGCCTGAAATCTTTAATTTATTTGTTTTGCAGTGCCTGGAACCTAATAGACACTCAGCAAAATCTATTAGATTAAAGCCCTCATAAAACTAAAAAAACTCTTTGGCAACTTTGGTACAAATTTAAATTTAAAATAATAATTATTTCCATTAAGACAAATAAAGAAAACTCAAATGATTCATTTGTTAAAAATATATATCAGAGACAGGTGTGGTGGTGCACATCTGTAATCCCAGTGCTTGGGAGGCTGAGAAAGGAGGATATCAGGTTCGAGGCCAGCACTCATTAACTTAGCGAGACCCTGTTTCAAAATAAAAAATTAAAAGGGCTGGGGGTAGAGCTCAATGCTAGAGCCCTTCTGGGATCAATCCCCAGTACCCCCCATATATATATATATATATATATATATTATCAGTACCTATTGTGTGCAAATTGATCAGTGTATCCTAGAACATTTTAATGAGGTGCCTGGTATAGATTACTACACCTTAGGCGATATTTGAAGCTGTAAGTGTAGGTCCACTGCTAGGAAGGAGTCTGGAAAGGCTTGTGGTAGCAGATATTCCTATCCTGGGGTAATGGGCCAAACAAGCCCACCAATGGGAGGCTGTGGTCGCCATACAGGTCACTGGCTGCCGTCCACCATGCTGGGGGATCCTCGGCGTGGACTAAAGTAGGGAACTTCTTTTTCTCCCTGGAGCTAGAATGTATGGGGACTGGACTCAGAAGTGGAAAGGGGCCATGCTAGAGTGTGCGTGACTGGCCCCTGCCACGGGGGAGCAGAGTGGGCACTGGGCAGAAAGACACTGAGCAGATGCTGTGACACCTAAGCATGGCAGGTGATGTAGCAGGTGTGTGTCCTGTGATATGGTCTTTCCCCAACACATGCACTGAGAAATGAGAGAGCCCCCCATCCCTTTCCCTCCCTCCCTCTTTCCCTTCCTCCCTCCCTCCCTCCCTCCCTCCCTTCCTGGTACTGGGGATTGAACCCAGGGATGTTCTACCTCTGAGCTACACCACTGGCCCTTTTTATTTTTTAGTTTGAAACAGGGTCTCACTAAGCTGCTGAGGTTGGCTTTGAACCCGTCTCAGCTTCCTAAGTACTGGGTTAAAGGCATGGGCCACGGAGCCTGGCTGAGCCTGCTCTATTTCTGAGGAAGCAGCCAAGTGGAAGCAGAGCCCCCACTTGCATCCAGGGCAACTGGGAGTAGATAAGTCGCCATCTCTTGGGGGTTGTGGCAACAAGGCCACTGAGGGAGTATAAGCAAATTCAAAGGACTTCTTCCAGAGCACGCAGACAGCTCTTGGCAGTAAGGTTGGGAAGATCCTGGAGGGGAATTCCAAGCCAGTCAACTAGATAGGAAAACATCCAGCATCACCTGAACTTTGAGTCACAGGACAATGAGAAGTAGAAAGCACGGGTCATTTTGAAGCCTGCAAGATTGCTTTCTCCCCTAAACAAAAAAGCATTAGGTATGTACGCTGTGAGGAGAGCCATGGTGCGCTAGGAAACACGAGGAGAAGCAGGATGCCGTCTTGTCCACCTGCCTGCACCGAGCTCATGTCTTCAAAGTGGCAGCACCGAGCAGCCCTACACCATGGTGGAGACACGAGAGCCAGGGGAACGTGGCCAGGAAGGGGAAGCCAGCGCGTCAGAACCCCAGGACGAGAGCAGGAACACCAGGAAGGTGAGCGCTGAGTCGAGCCTCAACACAATGTGATAACCGGGAGATGTGCGGCAGGAAGTCAAGAGGGAGTCCGATCCTTTTCATGGCCTCCGTCCCCTGAGGCCCCCAGCACCCAAGTTTCAAAAGTCACTCGGCTGCTAAACCACAACCTACACCACAGCAACAATACCAGAGGTTGCCACTGTTTGCAGTGTGTGCGTGTGCATGTGTGTGTGTGTGTGTGTGTGTGTGTGTGTGAGAGAGAGAGAGAGAGAGAGAGAGAGAAAGAGAGAGAGAGAGAGAGAGAGAGAGAGGAGATAAGATAGATAGATAGATAGATAGATAGATAGACAGACAGACAGACAGACAGACAGATAGATAGATAGATAGATAGATAGATAGATACTGGAGGCATTCTACCTCTCAGCTATACCCCCAGCCCTATTTTATTTCAAAATATGGTTTCATTAAGCTGCTGAGGCTGGTCTTGAACCTGTGATCCTCCTGTCTCAGCCTCCTATGTACTGGGATTACAGGCATGCACCACCATACCAGCTGTTTGCATTGCTTGACAAGCAAGCATTTTCAACCTTAATATTCTTTAGTGTTTAAAAGGCCATGTCTACGTCATGATGGACTATTAAAGTTTATTTCCTTTCTAAAAATGAAGAGCAGAAGAACCGACTTAACGATTTTCGTAAGAAGGGACAAATCTCAGTACCTTGGGAAGAAGATTTAATGGCAACTTTGTCAGGTAAATGAGATACTAGGTGTTAATGGTCCTTGTGTTGCAAAGAAGAGCCATCACACACGGAAATAAAGTTAATTACGCCCCTCCATCCTCCTGAGTCCCCAGGAACATCATTCCTCAAGCAAAAAATTACTGCTGCTGCTGGTTGGGGCCATTTGGTCACAGCACAGGACAGATGTTTGATGCGGCAAGTCATTCGTCTGAGCTGAGGTCCGCCGAGAAAAGCGGCATATTATAGGTCAAGCAGAAGAAATTTACAGTTATGCACACTCAAAATCTCTGCAACTTATGCATTCTTAGAATGAATAATACTTGTGCAAGCTTCGGAAAAGTCTTTTTTCCCTATTTCACCATTATTGATTCTTCTAATTCAAGAAAGGCAATGGGTGTTCTAATCGACTTTCTGAATTAAGGTGATTCTATTCACTGTCCGGTCAAGAATTCCGAAGCGATTGGGAAGTAGTTTCATCACATGACCCATAGAAGTTGGAAAAGTCAGACACTGAATTTGTTTTTCCAATTAAATCTCAGTAAGGCAAGAACACAAAATGGGGGCATGGTTGGGCCGGTTAATCAAATCACCAGCAAGACAGATCATCCGGCAATATTTGACATAGTCGCTTCCTGACCAATAGTTAGTAGATGATAAAAGCAATCCGGGACAGTTCCACAGACTTCCTCGCCCATTTTGGTACCATAGGAGGATCCCTAGAAGGTCTCAAGAAATGCTGTTGGAGTCAACCTGACTATGCTGGTGCCTAGTACAGATTTGGGCCCATCCTGAGGAACTTAAACAGACCTCAGTCATAGTACCCATTCACTCCTTAGGTCACAGGATGGGGCCTAACTAATGTGGCACCCAGGCTTTTATGGCTTTACTGCTGCACTTAAATAGCTCCATTTGATTTGCCCAATCCTGATACAAATCTCCCTCCAATGTGGCTGAGGCAATGGTATTTTGCCCTGTAGGGCAAACCCAGTGTGGGTGTACCTGGATCATGTAAGCACAAAGTTTCCATCACTAGACAACTGGCAGTATTTAGGGACTAAGGGAGAGACATGGCAGGACCCTTTTGAGTAACTGGATGGTCATTAGGGAATACATTGGGCGCCAATCAGACAGACATAAATCAGTCTGCCGAACACAGAAACGGGACTCAAATAAATGTGACGAGCACTATTTCCTGTATTACATGGGACTGGGGTATTTTATTTTCTCTTTTAAAATTTATTTTGAGAGTCCAACAGCTACAATGATAATAAACTGGCTATAAGAAGTTGCTTGTGTTCTCTAACGGTCATTTAAAAATATTAAGAAGGAAGCCAGGCATGGTGATGCATGCCTGTAATCCTAGTACTTGGGAGGCTGAGACAAGAGGATCACAGGTTCAAGGCCAGTCTTAGCAACTTAGTGAGACCCTGTTTCAAAATAAAAAAATAAAAGAGAGAAATAGGGCTGGGTGTGTAGCTCAGAGGCAGAACACCTCTGGGTTCAATCTTTAATATCTCAAAAAACAATATTAAGAAGAAAATCACAGTATTTGTGATTTTGTCATATACGAAGGTATGGTACAGTATAAACATTTCCCAAACCTATTTATCAAGTTGCCACTAAGAATTTGGGGGGAAAATGGAGGAAAAGGATTGTCAAGTGGAAAAACACTGCGAACTACAATGATCTAAGCCCACTGCTAGAAGGAAGTTAGGAAAGTCCAGCAGGATCTGAAAAGGCCAGGTTAAAACATGGCAGGGGTAGGGCTGACACGTGACCGAGCCTTCACTCACTGCCCTCAAGGGCTCAGCTCTGTGCGTCTTGCTTCTCTGGGTTGCTGGGTCTCCCCCACTGCAGCATGGCCGGGCATGGGGAAATAGGTCCTTGAGCATCAAAAGAAAAGAGAACCCAGCCACTCGAAGGCTGCGTGCATTTGTGTACGAGTGCACATGCACAGACAGGGCCCACCATAGATGATTATAAAAGCACACGGTTTGGTCACCGCAGTGTAGAGCCCTGTGGATTTTGATGGTGATGTGATGAAGGATTATGTAAGCCATCGGCGAAAACATCACGACTTCGTTAAAGTAAAATGCCTTTCTTGATGTCTTATTAAGTGCATGAAAGAGTTCTGCCTGTTACTGTCTTCTGCATCCTTTTCTTAGTTCACCTGTAATATGCGGACTGGGGATGGGGACTGGCACACAGTCTTGCATCTTCCACCGAGGTTTTTGTGTCTGCTGTCTCTTCTCTCTGTGAGTCTGATTACAAGGGGCACTGGAAGTTGTCTAGTCAGAAACAGACCCGAGGCACAGATGTCTTCCCTGAATGCACCTGCAGTTTCTCCTGAAATCCTTCTAAGGCCAGAGCATCCCTCATCACAAGGTCGATAGCAATCATCTGAAGCATTCATATCTGGGCATGGTGGCACATGCCTGTAATGCCAGCTTGGGAGGCTGAGACAGGAGGATTGCATATTCAAGACCAGCCTCAGCAACTTTGCCAGGCCCTCCGCAACTTAGTGAAACCCTGTTTCAAATAATGGATGGATGAATAGATAGATAGATAGATGATAGATAGATATATGATGATGATGATAGATAGATAGATAGATAGATAGATAGGGCTGGGGTACAGCTCGGAGGTAGAACGCCCCTGGGTTCAATACCCAGTACCACACACACACAAAAAAAAGTCTAGCTTCCTGTAACTACCATCTTATTTATGCTTTCTATACATTAAGAAAGTTATGACAATCTAAGCACCTGAAAATAGCCATCCTGTGACCTCCAAATCCTTTCTTAAAACACATCCTATTTCTCTGACCATTCTTCATGAAAAGGCTTTCAGATCATTCTCCATCCTCTAATTCTCTCCTCAATAAGCTAGAGTCAGCCAGGCCTGGTGGCACATGCCTGTAATTCCAGTACTTGGGAGGCTGAAACAGGAGGATAGCAGGTTTGAGGCCAACCTCAGCAATGTAGCAAGACTCTCAGAAACATAGCAAGACCCTGTTTCAAAACAAAAAATATAAAGGGCTGGGGATGTAGCTCAGAGATAGAATGCCTCTGGGTTTAATCCCCAGTACAACCAAAAAATAAAAGAAAGAAAGAAAGAAAAAAAGCTAGAGTCAGGGTTCACTGTTTTTATTATCACTATAAAACAATTCTCATTTACTAAGAACATGCTACATCCCTAAGAAAATGTTAAATAAACCATTTGCTTTAATCTTCTCAATAATACCTTTCGGAGGCAGGTATTTTCATGGTCATTTGTTGAGAAAACTCTCTTAGTCCATTTTCTGTTGCTATGACAAAATGCCTGAGACTGCATAATTTACAAAGAAAAGAAGTTTGTTTGGCTCACTGTTCTGTGAGTGGTGAAGCCCGAGAGCACAGTGCCAGCATCTGGTGAGGGCCCTCTTGCTGCATTGAACATGGCAGAGGGCATCACAGCCCGACCAGAGCACGTGTGCCACACGGGGCTTATGTTCCTCCCTTCATAAAGCCAGTCAGTCATGCCATCATTGGCCATCATTGGCCATCCCTCCCATGATGTCATCTGATCTTAATGACTTCCCGAACGTCCTACCTCCAAATGCCACAAACACATGAATGTGGGGATTAAATTTCCAACAGATGAACTTTTTTTTTTTTTGAGGGGGAGGCACAGTTAAACCATAGCAGAAACCAAGGTTTGGAAAGTTTAAGGCAGTTTCTCAAAATCACATGGTTACAAGTGGACAAGTCCGTTAGCCCAGCCCAGGGTAGTGGCTTCGGAGCACTTACCACATGTGAACAGAACACAGACCTGTGGACAGCAACTGTCCAGCACGAGCACCAGCAGCTCACTCCTTGACAAACTCCCCCACACTTCCACAGAGGCAGCCATGACTGCGGGAACAGGCCTCACAGCTACGCGCACTGTGGGATCACGCTGGGTTTGTGATCAACTTCAACCCAAAGATGAGTTTCACCTTTCAAAGATGAGTTACTAAGACTAATTGCTCCTCCCACCGAACACATTTTTTTTTTGTACTGGGGATTGAACCCAGATGCATGCTACCTCTGAGCTACACCCCAGCCTATTTTATTTTTCATTTCTGAAACAAGTTCTAAGTTACTGAGGGTCTCGCCAAGTTGCAGATCCTCCTGTCTCAGTCTTCCAAGTACTGGGATTATAGGTGTGGCTGCCACACCCACACATTTCTAATTTGCACATGATCCTATCTAATAGAGGGAAGTGCTACCTTCTTCCTGCTGAATGTCAGCTCGCCAGCTTTGCCTCACCAGATAACTGGATTCTGACACTCAGATTGCTAATTTTTTAACACTCCTTATCACTAAAATTGAAAGAAAGAAAGAAAGAAAGAAAGAAAGAAAGAAAGAAAGAGAAAGAAAAAAGAAAGAAAGAAAGAAAGAGAAAGAAAAAAGAAAGAAAGAAAGAAAGAAAGAAAGAAAGAAAGCAAGCAAGCAAGCAAGCAAGCAAGCAAGCAAGCCAAAGAATTGTTCTGCTGTGTTTCTGTGCCTTCAGCCAAGTCTTTGAGGAGAGCGATGCCTGAAGAGCCTCCTTACGGGGTGCGTTTTAATCTGCTTACCTGTGATGTCCCGAGTACCTTCCAGCCACGCTTTACCTTCCAGAGTTTATGTAAAAAGCCAAGAGGCATCTTCAAGATGCTCCTTCAGCTAGCATCTCGTCACCACCCTGAGAAGTGCACTGCTGATTCACAATTCACTTCTCTTATTCAATCAGCAACAAATAAATCTATCAAGCTTTACCACATCCACGTCTCTCCATCTTCCACAAAGATGTCAGCCATGAACATATGTTTTCTACTACCAAAATCCACTGGGAAATTGAAAATATTCTTCTGTGTGTATGTGTGGTGCTGGGTGAACCCAGGACTTCACACATGCTAAGCAAGCGCTATACCACTGAGCTATCTCCCCAGCCCTGGAGACTGAAAATATTCTGCATGTAAGCTTTTATATTCCAGAAAAAAGTTACTCATATGAATCTGACTAATTTATAAAACTATTTTAGTATAAAGGAAAAGAACTGACCCAACATTGCTATGCCACTCAAAATGTTCACAATGACATGAAAAGTAACAAGAAATTATATCCCAAGTTAATTACACAATAAAAATCCTGAACTCAAAAACACAGTGATTTTCTGTAATGAACTGGCTGGATGGGATATCAATTAAATTTGGCAGAATGGTCAACTCTCTGTGTACCAGTCGGCACTATGGTATTATGCTTCCTACATGAAAAACTGTGAACCTGTTTTTTTTTAGATTCCTCAGAAAATTCTGGTAGCCATGAGCAGAGGATTGCCAGGGAACCTTATTTATTCTACTCTATAAGTGTAATAAAAAGACTCTCCTTAAAGGTACAGAAAGAGCTTCTCTTGACTTAGATCAACATTTGCAGAAAGCAGATCTCTACTACGAAAATACAATCTCTCTGAAGGTTAGAAAGTCCTTTAAGTGTCATAGTAAAACCCAGTTACAAGTACATTATTGGTGTTTCCCCATTTCCAGAATCTCTAAATCAATAACTGGACCCTTGGGTGGAAGAAATTAGCTAAAATCAGAGCCAGCAAAATGTAAACCATGGATCTGTATGTGGCAAACCTCATGGCATCCTTCGAAGCCCCTGCAGCTGCCCATCAATGTTCAGAAAGCCACAGGATGAACACAATTTTCTATAAATCTGTATATGATAAACTAAATTTTGATGCAAGAATATTTTTAATTTTTATTTTTCTATGTTTCTGCAATCTGTAGTAATTTAGTAATTCACCCTTCACCCCTGCCCTCAATGACACTATCAGTATGAAATGAATTTGAATCTTGTGTTGCAAGAAAAACAGTGGGCATATGGGTGCAGTATACAAAATATAACTGGAATAATCAAGGGGTTTTAAGACCAGCACGCAGCGTAAGTGAATGGGGAACATGGGAAATCAAGTTGGCTTGGTGCTAGCCACCAGGAGGAAAGGGGAATGTGCGACCACACACAGACGCACTGTGCAGGGGGCCTGGGACAGGTAGGCTGTGGAAGCCTGCGAGGACATGTGACACCCTTCCAGGATGACAAGGGCGGAAGCCGGAGGCCGGAAGAATGTACCCTTTGAATGAAGATGCTGAATCTGAGATTGAATCACCTTGCTAAAAGAGCAAGCCACTCCGTGGGGCACACACGGACCCGCTCCAAGAGCTTGAGCTCACGCCCTGCACGGATGTTCCGTGACACTCGGGGAGCTAAGCAATCATCTCCAGCTACCGACAGGCCGTGGCGCTCTCGTCTGCTAGCTTGGTTTTGTGCAACATCCTGGCAAGTCAGTCAACTGTCCCTTAACCAAATGGAAGCTTAGTTTTCTTTACAAAAAAGAACGAGGAAGAGGAGTATACCTTTTACACAAAAGCTCCATGCTCACCACCACAAGTGCGTTAAATATTATTCACCCCGAGTAAGAAAAGGACGTGAACATTTGAAATGATCCCATCGCCGCTATGCCCAAATTTATAACTTTCTACCAAGTCACAAGTGATTTGACTATAAATTATGCAAATAGAAAAAGTAAACTTCATTTAAATAACTTCATAGCCAGGATATTAAGGAAAAGTTGATTTTTAAGCCTCCATTTTTGCTGTTGTTGTTGTTCCTACCAGTAAGTATTGGAGAGTCGATCTTTTTTTATGTGTATAAGGTCATATTTTACTTTTAATTTTGACCGTTTTGGAACATGATATTTTTAGTAACTGATCCCCTGTTAGAGTTGGAAGCAATTTTGTACTTGCACCCTAGATGTTCAGAGTTCTGGAAGGAGGAGGCCTCGTGTTTGGTGTAACACTGGCCCACTCTTGCTGTCTCAGACACACGGGCTTTGGCACGGGCGATTACCTCCACATCGCAGGCGTACTCTGATCCGTCCAGAAGAACCACTTTGGCCTGCATACTCTTCGGCTTCTTGACGATCTTCAGCGGAGACCGAGAGAGTTTACTGCTGGAGGATTTCTGAGAAAGTTTATCGTCTTCCAGTTGCTGATACTCGAGCTGTTTGGCGGCGGCGGCAGCAAACTCCCGTTCCCTGTCAGTGACCTGTGAAGAGCAAACAATGACAGTGTTCACTGCGCGGCAGGAAATAAATATTGCATTGCTCCGGCAAGCACACGGCGCTTGAGAAAGGGGCTGCTCTCCCTCCCCTCGAGAAGGAGCGGTGTGGAGCCAGGGCATTAGGAGTGGAGAGGCAAATGCAGACGTTTCCAGTGCTGTTTCACCTAAAGGACTCTTGCCATTTAAATGCACCCATAGTGCCTTATTTCAGTTTGACTCCAGGATTTAATTTACAAGCACTGGGCTGGCCAATGCCATCAAGATTTTGCTAAGCAAAAAAGGAGAAATTGGCCCCTTGATTATTTTTTATTTTTTGTGGTACTGGGGATTGGACCCAGGGGTGTTCTACCTCTAAGCTACACCCCCGGCCCTATTTTATTTTTTAGTTGGAAACAGGGTCTCACTGAGTTGCTGAAAGCCTCTCTAAGGTGGTGAGGCTGGCCTCGAACCTGCGATCTTCCTGTCTCAGCTTCCCAAGTACTGGAATCACAGGCATGTGTCACCACGCCTGGCTTGACTCCTGATTTTTTTTAAGACATTGGATAGTATAGACATCTAAAATAAATCATCTAGATTTTATCTTATTTACTCTATTTTTGTAATTTGCTGGATCCTTTATATTCTTTGGCTTGTTATATCTTCCCCATCTATATATTTATATGGTATCCTATTAACTTGAAGGCTTGGAGAGATTCAAGAGTTAATCTTTTCAGTAATTTAAAAACTGTTAAAATATTTGATTTAGGTCTAAGTAAATGAAGTTGGCAGCCCTGAAATTCATCACAAAGCAATCCCCTAAGTCTGTTTCTTTCCTTTGTAATGAGCCAGTGTGAGAGCAGAGAGCAGAGAGCAACGTCAGTAACTTCAGAACCACAGCGGGCTGGGCCAGGCCAGGCTCAGCGCAGTGAGGACACCCAGGGCGGCAGGGACATGCACCCTTGGGCCCATCCCTGGGGCATCTGCCTGTGTACTGCTCTCCAGCTACTTTTCCTACGCCCCTCTTCTATCAAATGACCACCAGTGGTGGGCGTACAAACCCAATCCACGGCCACACTACCATTTCCACCAGCGTACAAACAGGCAGGCAATCCACAGAGAGACATAAATTAATATTCAGTTTAGGTCCCTTGAACATCCTATCAGCTTGGTGCTAAAAATTCATGGGCTCCTGAGGAAAGACAGTATTGACAGTGTATCACGTCAACTTTTTTATTGGCCTCTACAATTTTATAACCACACAGTCATTTGGGGCATATTTATTGGGGATTTAGGTATAGATTTCTGCTTTTCCATCCAGAAGGGTGCTAATATAGACCTTTCCTCCAACGCCACGCCCAGAAATTCTACACAAAGTCTTGAGAAAATCTTCCTTTTTTTTGCGGTACTGGGGATGGAACCCAGAGGCATTCTACCTTTGAGGTATATCCCCAGCCCTATTTTTTATTCTTTATTTTGAAACAGGGTCTCACTAAGTTGCGGAGGGCCTCACTAAGTAGCTGAGGCTGGCCGCGAACCTGGATCCTCCGGTCTCAGCCTCCCAAGTACTGGGATCACAAGTGTGCGCCACCATGCCTGGCGCTGAGAAAATCTTAAGAATAGAAAGAGACCGATCTGCTGGGCTTATAAAATGAAACCAGGAGTGACTGACTTCAAAGGCCAAAAGAGTTGGGAAGGCGAGCTTCCTCCACACAGGACGACACACTGAAGAAAACCTGCGCGGCCACTTGTCTGACTCGTTTGACCACCACTCTTCCCATATCAAAGCGCTAAAATAAAAAGTACAAGTAATCCATAAAACTGTCATTAATTTTGGCCTTGAGATTGTTTAAGTAGAAGTTTGGTAACTCTGGAATCATATATCAATAACCATAATACATTTTGTTAGATGCTTTCTAATTTATACGAGACGTTTGCATATTTAATTTATATTTTAATCTCATCACAGACAAGGTCAATTGAAGCTACAGTTTAATTTAAATTTTACCCGGGATCAACTTTTTCTATGTATTAGGGAAGATGAAATATCATTTTTCTTCTGCTAAAGTAAACGTGTCTGTACGACAGTGAACTGTTCTGGGTTGCTGGAGTGTCAACGCGAGAGCGTCTTCAACTGCCATCACTCGAAGGATAGGCCTTGTTTCTGGGAACGTTTAGAAGATGAATTTACCACTGAGGCTCTGACAACACATTTTTAAAACAACTTAAACAGCTCTGGAAGAGGAAACCAAGTACCTGAAATGAAATGTCAATCGTAGCCATACAATGCATTGTAATTTTAAAATATCGGTATCAACCACTTTCGTAAATCCTGTTTCCTTCAATTCTCACACAGCTCTGAGAGGTAGGTATTACCCTCCTCACTTGCAGAGGAGGAGAGACAGACCCAGGGAATCTTCTCATGGTCACAAAATCAGTAAACTGGAATTCAAATTCAGCCAAGCCCATATTTTAATCATCACTATACAAAAAAAAAATTACCTGTAACATAACCGGCTTCCTCTAGTAGGAAACAAAGAATTTTATGGAAGATGCTAGAAATGATCTTTTCTGAGCTGTTCATTTTACAGATAAACAACCTGAAGCCCCAGGGGTGGAATGAGTCCTCCAGGGCTAGTAACAGCTGAAAGAGACAAGATTAAGTCAGGCCTCTGCCCTGAACTGCCAGGCACCTCTCCCTCCAACTGGTCAGTATCCTTCCCCTTGCCTGGTTCCAGACATCTGACTAGAGAAGATAAAGTACAGTCACACACCATGATGGCAGTCCCATAAGATCACAATGGAACTAAAGAATTCCTATCGCCTGGTGACATCACAGCCATTGTAATGTCACAGTGCAAAGCATGGCTCACATGTTGGTGGTGATGCTGGTGTAAACGAACCTACTGAACTGCCAGTCATATAAAAGGATAGCACAGACATATGTAATGTTTGATAATAATAATAAATGACTTTTATTGGTTAATGTATTTACTATACTGTATGTTTGGGTTTGTGTGTGTGTGTGTGTGTGTGTGTGTGTGTGTGTGGTATTGGGGATTGAATCCAGGGGTATTCTACCTCCAAGCTATATCCCCAGCCCTTTGTATTTTTTTCAATTAATTAATAATTAATTAATTTTTCTATAGTGCTGGAGATTGAACCCAGGGGTCTTGTACCTCTGAGCTACACCCCCAGCCCTATTTTAATTTTTATTTTGAAACAGGATCTCACTAAGTTGCTGAGGCTGTCCTTGAACCTGCAATCTTTCGGTCCCAACCTCCCATTATTTTTTATTATGAAACGGGGTCTTGCAAGGTTGTTGAGAGTCTCCCTATGTTTCTGAGGCATCTCAAACCTGCAGTCCTCTTGTCCCAACCTCCCAAGTACTGGGATTACAGGTGTGTGCCACCATACCTGGCTATACCATACCTCTTAAGGTTAGCCTGTACTCTTTCTATGCATCGAAAACAAATTTTCTGTAAAGCGGCATGCTGTGTTATGACAGCAGCAGCCTGTGTCGCTGTGTGTGCCGTGCCACTTGATGGCATCGTTGGCTCCTGAGCTCCATTTAATCTTGTATAGCTTTGTTCCTCGCGGCCTGAGGAGCAACAGGCTATATTTTGCATAGATGACTTTATACCCGCACACAACATAGATGGTTGAGCCTGCCACCACGAAGGTTGTGTAAGAGCACTCCGTGACGTCCACACAGGGATGAAAGCGCCGAGTGACGCGTTGCCAGTGGGTATCTCTCCACTAAGCAGCATGACCGTGCATTTACTCATGTCTAGGCGTGGCGAGGCCCAGACACGTACTCGTTTCTATAGTTATCGCCCATTTTCATGTTATTCATTCCAAAACGAAGAGGAGAGGAAAGAAGGAAGAAAAGCCAAATAGTCTAGTGATTTTAAATTTCTGAAGATTAAGGGATATCAACTGAACAAACAAATATGAACACGCTACTGTCATTACTCCACACAAGGAGAAGGAAAGGGGAACCAGACGCCACCAGCAGTGGAGGCTGAGGTTCTATTGCCAGGCGAGGGTGGCATGTCCGGCTCCCAACACAAAACCTTCAGATCAAACCGAACACCTACCAATATAGTGAAGGTACATGCTATTCCTAATGCTATTGAAAAGAAGAACTTGCAAATGCTATAGAACACGAAATAAAACAATCTGGTTATAAACACAGAGTCTAAAGTTATAATAAATGTGTTGTAATTTCACTAGTACTCTGACTTCATGCCTCTTCTCTCAACATGTAGAATTTCTAGCTCAACACAAATACTGTGTGTGTGTGTGTGTGTGTGTGTGGTACTAGGGATGGAACCCAGGGGCATTCTACCTCTGAGCTAAACCTCCAGCCCTATTTTAGTTTTTATTTTGAAACAAGGTCTCACCTAAGTTGCTGAGGGTCTTATTAAGTTGCTGAGGCTGGCCCTGAACCTGCAATCCTCCTGTCTCAGCCTCCAAAGTTCTATGATTACAGGTGTGAACTACCATGCCTGGCTAACACAAATACTTCCTAACTATAAAAGGTCAATAATCTGTAAGGACTCCAGATTTCTTTACTATGTACAAATCAGTATTCTGGAACATGTTGATTTCATGTTTGAAGTTTGAAGACCAAAGAAATGTAAACATGGATTCATTCAAGGTCTGTGTATAAATGATACTTTGACCTTTTTATTTTATTTTATTTTATTTTTTTGCTGATGCTGGAGATAGAACCCAGGCCCTCCTGGGCCTCCCACAAGCTAAGCATAAGCGCTACCACTGGGCTATATCACTGTTCCTCGATTGAAAACTTGTAAATACATTATTCATGACAACTCGAGCATGTATGGGGAATAGAGTCGATAATACATCGGGGAGAGAAAGAGACCTATCTGAACATCCACTGAGAGGAGGGGGCAATATTAGGGTCAGAATGATGCCTGTGAAAACCGAAGCAGCCTTATTAACCTTGAAGCCCGAAAGAAAATCCAACCTGCTGCCTAGCTGAAGCTGTCTCTTTGCTGTGGGCCCTTCTTGCAAATCCAGATAGGACCAATAATCTCCAGCCCGGATTTCAGTGTGCAAACGTTTAAAGCGTTTTAATTAAAGAACCGAGCTACCATGCAAGATTGAAGGATGTCATCGTGCCTTAAACAGCACAGTTCTCCTCTGCAGGGAGCAGAAGGGCCGGGCAGATGACCCTGGGGCGCCGGGCTGGGGCTCACCTCCCTGTGCACAGGTGTGCTGTGCGCTGCGGCCTCGAACTGCTCCAGCGGCGCCTCCGCGCTCCCGCCCGCCGGCTCCGGCCCGGGCTGCGCCCCCGCGGGCCCCTGCGGCCCAGCCGCCTCCTGCGCCTCGGCCTCCTGCTCCGCCTTGGATTCCGAGTCTGAGCCCGATTCGGTCGTCATGGTCGATTGTTCTGCAAGTAGAGAAAAGGGGGGTCCTGTGACTCGGTGCAAGAAAACCAGGATGCTAACCCGGAGAGGTTCAGGAGGACCGCAGGGACAGGAGAGATGCTCAACCAAGCGCGGCCGGGTGAAGTATACATTTAAATCCCTGGGAAGGATGATCTAATAATGTGTTTATATGTATACAGTTAAATCCCTGGGCAGGGATTTATATTATATAAATTTGATATGTTATATATATATTAAACTTATTTATTGTACTGGGATTGAATCCAGAGGCATTCTACCTTTGAGTAATACCCTTGGCCCTATTTATTTATGTATTTTTTGGTACTGGGGATTGAACACTGAGGCATTCTGCCTTTGAGCTACACCCCCAGCCCTTTTAAATTTTGTTTTGTTTTGTTTTGTTTTGAAACCGGGTCTCACTAGGTTTTGCTGACAGTTTCACTAAGTTGCTGAGGCTGGTCTGGAACCTGTGATCCTCGTGTCTCAGCTTCCCAAGTACTGGGATTACAAGCATGTGTCTCCATGCCCAGCCCTGTTTTACTGTTTTATTTTGAAACAGGGTCTGGCTAAGTTGCCGACCATCTCACTAAGTCGCTTAGGCTGGCCTCAGACCTTCAATCCTCCTGTCTCAGCCTCCCAAGTACTGGGATTATAGGCGTGTACCACCGCCCAGTGTGTGTGTGTGTGTGTGTGTGTGTGTGTGTGAGTGAGCGCGTGTGTGTGCTAGTAACGGACCTAGTCTTTCCTTCTCATTTCCCTTCCTCCCTCTTCTCATCACTACACAGGGGCCCTCCCCACCCCTGAATCTAAGGATTCTCCAGGAACGAATGTCCTTCCCTTTTGATTTCTCCTATTTCTGTGATCTCCTTTTGCAGCGGAGAGCACAGCTACAACGGAGACTCATCCCTGTCAGTTCATACTGGACAACTGGCCGTGGTGGGGGCGGGCAGTGTCACCTCGCCCTCTCCCAAGTTAATGCTCCTCCTCTTTGTGGTTTCCTCCTATGGCCCTTGGACTCTGAAAGATGACTTTGCTTCCTATTACGGAGGGAACTCAAACAAAGACTTTAATATACAATGATGTGTCAGTACGGCCTAAAAAACAGACTTAACACAAACACCGTCTAACAGGTTCCTGGTCAAGGTAAGTATTTTGTGCCTCAGTTTCCACATGTGCCCAATGAGAAAAAGGAACGTGATCATATACCGAAATAACTGATTTCCTGCTGTTTCTTTTTTCTCCTACTAATAGTTACACCACTGTGTTTGAAAGATTTTTTTTCTCTAAGCAGCAAGAAAGGTGCTATGCCAAGTAGACACAGTGACCTTAAGTACTTTCTTACGTAGGTGTGGTAAATAGCTCAGGTTTCCTATCATTTCCCTTTCTAATTCTGATTTTAGGGTAGAAATATCCTGAGCAAGGGGCTCTGTAATACCTTAGGTAAATGATACAATCACTGGCATAATATAGAATTAGGCAAAATAAAACAAGTGACTATAGCAAAGCCATGATGTGGTTCCTATATTTACGATACATATTGGAATGCGTTTAATAATTTGAAGAAGAAGGGCACATCACAAGGACCCCTCAGTGCACTCTCTGTGCTTTCTAGGCAGGGTGGCTTCCGCCACCAGCTAGTCCTGTTGAATAAAAGACATGTCAAACTTGGCATGTGCTGAGCTGCCCAGAGCATAGGTAAATATCACGTCCAAACACAGCCAGAGAGAGACTCAAAGAAAACTAACACATTTTCTTCTTTTTCCTCTTATTTTACATTTTAGGTTTTCAAGCAAATCTTGAAAGTAAATGTTGTATTTTCTTCTGTATGCTTATCCTAGAAAGTACTATGAGTACAAAGATAAAACAGAAAGGGAGGCAGAAAGGTATTAGGATTGTGGAATTCAGAGCCTACAATTGAATTTTTGAAAGGGGTGGATTAGTTTTTTGGGTGTGTGTGTGTGTGTGCTTGGGGCCTCCTGCATGCTAGGCATGGGCTCTACTACTGAGCTATATCCCAACCAGAATTAGTTTTAACAGTCAATTCAACGCACCAAACACCAAGTGAGTACCAAGCATACACCAAGTGCTGCTCATGGCTTAGAAAGGGATTAAAATACTATAACCATCTTCCCTACCCTGAGCACTTCATAGTCTAAGGAAGAGACTCCCAGAACCCATTTCCCCCATCTTCCTTTAGTAACCACACATTTCATTTAGGCTGAAATTCGTCCACCTAGCTTGACAGCGATGAGCTGTGACCAAGCGATTAAGTCTGGTCAATGAGACAACAGAAAAACGGTGTCCAACACTTAGGTCACGTTCATAGAGACAAGGCCACTTGCCCTTGGCTTCCCTTTCCCATTGTCTGGAAAATGACAAGGATGGACGTGGTCCCCTCAGACATAGTCACAGATGTGCTGTGTGTAGGAAGACGCCGATCGCCCCGCTTGTTCTGGACTGTGGCAACTCATGCCCGCACCAATACACTCCATGTTCTGCAGACCACAATTCTACCAACATAGGGGCCATGCTCCTGTGGTCCCAGCTTAAAAACCAACGTCATCTTCCCCAGACCTCACACTCCCCATCAGCTGCTACCATACTTCTCTGCTCTTCACTCCTGACTCAACTTAAAAAAAAAAAATGTTGCTGACTCTACCGGCCTTTCACGTCCTCTGTTCGCTGCAATCACCCTATTCTGGCTTCTAACCCCACCCGCACCTTCGGTGGCTCTTGTGACCAAATGCAATGGGCCATTGGCTCTGGCCCGTTCTCTCATGTGACCTCCTGTCAGCCCCCACATGGGCCTGGACCTGTCAACATGCTTCCCTGTCTGGGGCTGTCACTCGCTGGCTTGCCTCCTAGCTCTGCGGCGACTCCTTATTCCACTCCACGGGTGATCCCTCTACCCAGCCTCTGTGTGCAGTCAAATCCTGCAAGATTCAATTCTGGGCCCTCTGCTCCTCTCCCATTACATCTTCTCCCCAACATAAACTTTCTATAAGTCGGTGCTTCCCCCATTCATCCCTCTAGTTCAACTCTCCGTTCTGCGGGTCTCCATCCACCGCCCTCTTGCCATTCCCCACTGAGCCCTGGTAGGTAGTGTGGGCACTGTGAGGTCTGACTGAGAGGACTGGCCATGAAATCATGCCAGAGGACTGGGAACAAAGGAACAAAGAAAGAGAAACGCCCACTGACCATTGCCCTGCCCCGAGATGACCTGGCCACTAGCACATCAACCAGCGGCTTACACGACTACTCCTGTACACACACCCCTCCCTTGCCCCATAAACGCCCCTAGCCTGTAAGGAGGCGGCTTCTGACTCTTGTGGACTCTCTCCCTGGTCAGATGCCTCCTTCCAGGTTTTATCCCTAAATAAAGCCTGCTCCCTGCTGTCGGGCTGTGTTTTCTTTGTCCCCATATACCCCAAGAGGTAGCACCTGACTTCCCTCCCGCAAACCCGGTCCTCCTCCTCTCCCTCACCTCCATGAGTGGCAATGCTGTCTCCTCTGCCAGAATTCCAGAAGCCATCCCTGGCGCTTGTCTTTCCCTACCTTCTTATCTATACGGGACAGAAACGTTTCCTGCTTCTATTTCCAAAATACATTTTTTTTTTTTGTACTGGGGATTGAACCCAGGGGCATTCTACATCTGAGCTACACTCCCAGCCCTATTTTATTTTGAAACGGGGTCTAAGTTGTGGAGGGCCTTGCTAATTTGCAGAGGCTGGCCTCCAACCTGTGAGTCTCCTGTCTCAGTCTCCCAAGTACTGGGATTACAGGCGGGCGCCACTCCACCCAGCTTCCAAAATACATCTTGAATTGGTCCCCTATCACTAAATGAGCCACCATTGTTTCCCTCCCAAACTCCTGTCATCTCCAACTGGTTTTCCCTGCCCCGTTCCTGCTCCCCCTATCCTGTCTAATCTTTGTAAAACCTAACTCCAGTCGTTTCACTATTGACTGCTGAAAACCCTTTAACCGCTTCCCAAGGCACATTAAGAAAAATCTAAACTCCTAATAACTGTGGTCTTCAAGGATAGTCCATGCCCTGACACCCTACCCACCGGCCACTGCCTATCTCTCCAACCTACTGTGATCCAGCCACAATAGGTGCCCTTTAGCTTCCAACCACATCAAAGTCATCTGCCTATGGCTTTTGAGACCTGCTAAGAACATTATCTCCTCTGATCTTAAGTAGTCCACTCAGCAAGTGGTAGCGAAGAGACATCTTCCTTGGTCACGCAGTTGTTCTAACTGTGCCTTAGAGTTTTCTTCCTATAATGGTCAGATTTTATAATTATTTTCTACTTCCTTGACCTCCTACCAATCTATCCCAGGGTAGGAGCCATGTCTGTTTATATCCCAATGTACCCAGAGCCAACATCGTGCCTGGAACATAGTATTTCAATAATTACTTGATACAGAACTAAATTGTGAAGCCGACCTCATTTATTAATGTCTGTATGTGTTTTAAAGGTGTAACAACTCTTCCTTATGGTATTTAACCCTTGTAAAAATCTCTCGTGGATAGAGAGTAGATATTTCTATGTTTTATCCATCTAAGAAAACAGAACTCAGTTAAAAGTTTCTGAACTGAAGACCCTACGTGGTAAAAATTTATTTATTTATTTATTTATTTTTTGCGGTACCAGGGATTGAATGCAGGGGCGTTCTACCTCTGCGCTACACCCCTGGTCCTATTTTTTATACTTTATTTTGAAACCGGGTCTCACGAAGTTGTGGAGGGCCTCACTAAGGAGAGAGAGAGACAGAGAGAGAGAGAGAGAGAGACAGCGAGAGAGCTGAGGCTGGCCGCGAACCCGGATCCTCCGGTTTCCGCCTCCCAAAGTACTGCGATTACAAGCGTGCGCCACCACGCCCAGTTGTGGTAAAAATTTATATAAAGAATACAAATTACATACACACATATACTCACATACACACACACACACATATATAAATATATTTATTTAAAAAGCAACATGTAAGCCGGGCATGGTGGCACACGCTTGTAATCCCAGTACTTTGGGAGGCGGAGACCGGAGGATCCGGGTTCGCGGCCAGCCTCAGCTCTCTCTCTCTCTCTCTCTCTCTCTCTCTCTACGTAGTGAGGCCCTCCGCAACTTCGTGAGACCCGGTTTCAAAATAAAGCATAAAAAAATAGGGCCGGGGGTGTAGCGCGGAGGTAGAACGCCCCTGCGTTCAATCCCCGGTACCGCGAAAAAAATAAATAAATAAAAAGCAACATGTATGTTTTCACCTACCCAGTTTGAAAAATTAGAACACAACATCAATACAGCCTGCTGAAATACTATTAGTCTTTTCAGTCTAATGCTTTTACCAGTGGAATAAAAGTCTTCTCAAAGAATTAAAAAAGAAAAAAAGGTTTAGATATTTCACAAAATCTCTATAAAAAATACCCATAGTCACTAAATCATGTATAAAAAAAGTAAAACAAATCACTACTAGAAAAAGCATTAAAATAAAGATGCTCAATTTTTCTTATGGCGAGACAGTTTTTGCATGTAAATCATTTTCTTATTATTAAAATAGTTTTGGGATATCATCAAGCTCTTCTTCCAATGTTTGGTGAGTTTCATATTTGGGATTCTCTGTTTCTGTTACTGAGTGGCTCAGCAAATCATTGCCATAACTTAGTAGCTAGTTGTCAAAACAGATACAGAAATAAAAAGCTAGAATCATTTCAAACTATAAATGTTTCTGCTCATTTCACTTTAAAATCTATAAGTAATCTTTATAGATATAACATACAAAAACAATCAGCAGAAAATAAGTTTTGTGTATGGTGTTGGGTGGAAACCTTAATTATTTTAGTCTCCTGTTCCTTTTCCATAAAATGAGAGGCTCAGACTAGGAGTTAAATGAATAATATATAGCCGGGCGTGGTGGCGCATGCTTGTAATCCCAATACTTGGGAGGCTGAGACCGGAGGATCTGGGTTTGCGGCCAGCCTCAGCTACTTAGTGAGGCCCTCTGCAACTTCGTGAGACCCAGTTTCAAAATAAAGAATAAAAAAAAATAGGGCTGGGGGTGTAGCTCGGAGGTAAAACGCCCCTGGGTTCAATCCCCCGTACTGCAAAAAAAAAAAAAAAGAATAATATATGAAGATATCACTACTAAAGTCACCTAAAGTCACTAACATGTACAAAGAGTAGGAGTGGGGTGGAATTTAGAGGGGAACACACCAAGTGTTGTGTGCATGCATACTTGTATCATTTTGAACTTCACTATGATGTATAATTACAATGCACCACTAAAAGTATATTAAAAAGGAATTAGAATGAATAAGATTATTTGCTGATGAACGAAGTGAGATGAAGAGAGAGAGGGAGATGGAGGAGGTGGGGGAAGTAAGATGAACAGAGAGAAGGAGATGGAGGAGGCGGGGAAAAGCAGAAAATGGATGATCTTCCCATTTGAGCCAACAAATCTGCCACCTCTTTCATTATCTTCTCATAACTTCTTTACTACTTTTCAAACATAGTTTTTTAAAAAACCATAAATGTAGTGGTAGTACACACCTCTCATGTCAATGTAGTCTAAACTTGTTAAAAAGCTGTCAAAAATGTGTTAAAATAGGAATCTCCCTAAACAAATGATATTAGTCTCTGGACTCACTAAATATGAAACAGAAGGGAAATTAATAAAGGAATATCTGTGCTGGTGCCAGTGTTGTTACTCTAGTCATGAAACCATTTGTGCTGGCTTTTCTCTTAATTCCAAGACTTGTCTTGGAGGCAGAGAGTCAGCGACAGACAAGGTGAAAAAAAATGTAAAATGGATGGAGTCCAGCAGCCACCTATCAACTATTTTAATAATAAAATTACCTATGACTATTCCATATAATACCTTACCTGTCATACACCACATAAATCATAAAACCTCAAACCTCAAAACAAACTCCTATGCCTTCCCAAACATTTCATTGCTATAGTACTTTTTCAGTGCTATAGAGTATAATGAATGAAATTCATTGTTGTTTTTTGACTAATGTTAGTAAAATAAAATTTTCATGGCCATCAAGAGGTAATCAAGTAATAAACCTTAAAAATGCAAGGCTTTTAAAAATTCTGGAATCTTCCTAGAAACAATACCTGATCCGACATCTCAAAGGGCATGAGTTCATATTGTAACAAAAAAAAGCTAGTATTGATGGCCTGGATCAATTTCAAAACCTTTTCTAGTAGTCCTCTTCCCTACCTATGTGCTAATATAAGCAAGCTATAAACTAATGTTTTAAATGGCAAACAATTAACATCAAACACCTAAACCTTTAACTCATTTCAACAAGTTTATTATAATCTCCCTTAATCTTGTACCTAAATGCCAAAACATTTGTTTCAAAATAGATTTTCATAATATCTACATTGTTTGGGTTCTTATTTACTTATTTATTTTTATTTTTGTGGTGCTGGGATCACACCCAGGACCTTGCTCATACTAGGCAAGCCCTGTATCCCCTCAAGATAACGATGATTCTTTTTTTATACTCATTTCTTGCTTTCTTAGATGACTTTTGATACTTAAAATCCCATTTTTCCCTTTCCAACTCACTGAAGATAATTTTGCAAGGTTCCTTTCTCTTCTAATATATTCACTTTGGACTAAACTTATCTGTTGATGATTTCTGTTACTTTACTGAAGGGAAACCCTCATTTGCAATCCCAAATAGAAAGTCATACGAAATGCTTACGCTAAACTTTCCTTTTTATTTTGCGGTACTGGGGATTGAACCCAAAGGCATTCTACCTCTGAGCTACACCCCCAGCCCTATTTTAATCCTTTATTTTAAAACAGGGTCTCACTAAGTTGCGGAGGGCCTCATTAAGTAGCTGAGGCTGGCCGCAAACCTGCAATCCTCCTGTCTCAGCCTCCCAAGTACTGGGATTACAAGCGTGCGCCACTATGCCTGGCTTATGCTAAACTTTGATGGAAAACTATGCCCTTTTAATGCTAAATTTACCTTACTATTTTTTGTTTGGTTAGGTGCGAAGTTTCAATTTTCTTGAAATCTCAAAAGTTGGGGTAAGGACATTTCTAGGTATGGTAGATTGATGGCAAGAGGAGTCTTTCATTTTTTTAAAGAAACATAAATTGAATTTCAGTATGCCTCTCTCAGGGATCTGTTTATTAAATGGCTACCAGGAGAAATGATAATGAGCTTCGAAGGGCGCATCCTGCAATTGGTAATGAATTCACATGCACCATTCCCAACTCAATTTACCTAGGAAGAGGTGGTCATGGTGATGCATCTCAGACTTTGTTCATTTTCAGCCTAATTTTTTATTCCAAAGGAAAAATAAAAAAGGTCAGCCTGTCCTCATCTTTTCCACTGTTGGAAGCAGCAACTCTAAAATCTCCATCTCCTAACTAAACGACTGCTGAATTAGTTTCTGTATTCAAATTTACCTACCTCTCCTGCTGATATGAAAATTCAGTGGCATTCTATTGAAAGACACCAACTTAAGACTCGGTGAAAGAAAATGCTTAATACAAATTTCTGTCACTTATGAGCAAGACAGGCTTTCTACAGAATGACAAAGTATTTCATAAAAGACAAGCCATTCATATCACTTACCTGCCTACCAGGATATAGGACAGAAACGAACAAATTTTTAAAGTAAATTCCTTTTCTCTTTTATATTTCAACTATAAATTTACAGAAGAGGAGGAGCAAGCAGGCTAGCAGAATTTAATCAGCACAAGTACTTGTGACTACAATTGATGCTAAAAACCATCAACTGCTAGCAAATGAGAAGACAGTAACCTCCCCTGACCCTTTCCATGTGATTCTTCCTATCTGAATTTTTGCATTTTTAAAAAATGCCCTAGTATCATCTGTCTAAAACAAAACAAAAAAAACCCCACAAGAAACCAAAACAACTTGCTACTGCTCTCCTATGCCAGCCTTCTATACAACCCCCATCTCCACCCCTCAGTATGGCCCTGCTTCTCTGCTTTTCTTTAGAGCCAAGCTTCTGCAAAGAATTTTCTCATGCAGTCTCCACATCCTTCCTCTTATTCATTCTTCAGAATATTGCCCATTATCCTCATGAATCCCGCTAAGATTACCAATGGCTTCCCCACGAACCAATAAATCCAATGTGACATCTTCTATCTTTCAATTCTCCGTCTGCGTGTGACACTTCTGACTTCCCTTCTATCTTTTCTGGCTGCTCTCTCATTTCCCTTTGCCTCTTTGTTTCCTATTTTCAAGATTCCTTAGGAATCAGCGTCACTCCTCAAACCCTTTCTTGGAGAGCTCATCCACTTTGTTTTTAAATACAAGGCCAGCTCCACACTATATGTCCCTCAATCTGTCACCATTCTCCAAGCTTCAGGCCCTTGCACACACTTCTTTATCTGAATGTCCAGAGGTACCCCAAACCGAACACTTCTGTAGCCACACCCTGGGTTCCCCACCACCAGCCCCCCAAACTACCCCGCTTCTGCCTTCTCCATTTTAACAGCTGGTTCTCCCCCGGTCCAGCTGCTCATGCTGGGTTGAGACCACCACCTCTGTCCTCACTCCCAACTCCAGTGCACTCCGTGCTTATCAATTACCTCTTGAGTTGTGTTTCAAGTAAGAATAGAAGACAGGAGGAAGTTGTAAGCAGAGGTTTCCCAGCAAACAAAAGCAGAACTCACGAAAGATCCCAGCACTTACTCATGTCTAAGTTGGCTGTGGCCGGAACAGAGGGGTGTGGGAGTGACTGGTGAGAGTCATGAGGGCCCGCCAGGCAGAGGTCGGGCCCGGCAAGGCCACTGGTTTTGCCTCCTTACACAGAGGTCCCTCTGACAGCCTTGAGGACAGCTGACATCAGCAGGGCCCAGCTAGACTGTCATTCTTTCAGCTCAAAACTAGGCCAGACAGGACTTGATGGGCTACAGTGGGCCAGTCACTCCAAATTCAGGGTGGGTCATTATTAAATATCTTCCCCAAAATTGACAATAAAGAGTTGAGATGCCATGTATGACCAATAGCAGAGATAATTCTGGCATTTTTTTTCTTCAAGTAAGGTTTTTGGCCACACTCAGTCCAAACCTTACAAGCCAAACACCAACTGTGATAGAGGTGACCGAGTTTCTAAGATGACACAAGAGCAGACAGGTAGAATTTTTGTGAAGGAGACGTAAGAATTCAAAAATTGCTTCCACAAAGACCATCGTAAACCTGAAAAAGATTCCCAATATCCATCAATATGGAGACAAAGATTTCAAAATAGTGTTGCATATCTACAATTCGGTGTTGTAAATTTAAAATAAAAAAAGGCCACAGTCCTCTATTTCAAGGGCTGCGCACCCTGACAAGTTATCCTGAGAAGTAAACCAGTCCCAGTGCCCAGGTGTGACAACCCAGGCACAGAGGGGGCTCTCCACAAGTCTGTGGGTGCAGGAAGGGTTCTCACGGAAAATAATACTTGCTTGATGGAAAAACAATCAGTCCCAAGTTAAGAGACTAGTTTTAGACTTTAGGTCTAACGAAGAGCCATAGACTATTTCAGAAAGATAAAGGGGAAATCAGGGATAAACAGAGGCAGAAAGCAGCACTCCGGCAGGGAGGCACCATCGTGAGTATTGATGGCGACGGCAGGAGAGCTGGAACCAGCCAGGAGATGCTGGGTTCTAGACCCAACTCTGCCACATGTTGTGACATCAGTGGAACGTGGCTTCCTTTCTGTTCTAAAATTCCAAAATTCTAAGGTTCCCGAGAGCCAGTAATGCTGTTGTATTAACAGTGTAAAATCGAAAGAAATTTTGTCCTGTAAGATTAGTGAAGGCAAGACAGATACCAACCGTCTTTGCTACTGACCCTACTGTCTAGGTCCAGGGACACAAAGTTCCCGGGCAGGCCGTCATCAGCACTCTAGAGAGAGACACATTTGAGTCTATTCTTTTTTTATTTGTATTTATTTGTATTTTTGTGTGTGTGTGTGGCACTGGGGATTAAACCCAGGGTCATTCTACCTATGAGCTACTCCCCAGCCCAATTTTACGTTTGTTTGGAAATAGGGTCTTGCTAGGTTGATGAGAGTCTCACTACTTGCTGAGACTGTCCTCAAACCTGTGATCCTCCTGTCTCAGCCTCCCAAGTACTGGGATTATGGTCATCATACCCAGCCTATCTGAGTCTATTATAAGTTCCATTTAGTTCACTGAAACAATATGTTACCCAGATACCCAGATAATGTAAACACTCCTACCTAATAGATTGGAAAAATCTGACTTATTTACAGTAATGTGTTAGCCTTTCTTTTTAAGTTAAAAAATGTTTAGACCCCAGGGTAAGCAGAAAAATTAAAAAAATGTAGTTTAGAATATATAGATATAGGTACAGATATGGGGATTACGTAAGCATCCGCCTTATATATACAGTGTTCATATATTGCCAAATCCAACTGGTTGCCAAATACCATGGTATAAAATCCCCATACTTTTGAAATACCAAGAATCTTTCTCTGGTTGTTCCCACAAGTCCCCCAAATACATTTTAATAAAAGAGACAGCTGGCTCCCCCTCTAGAGGAAGAGGGACTGAGATAGTGGGGGGCTTTAGAGTTCCGTGGCCCTGTTAATAGGAGGGAGGGGAGGCCTACAAATGAAGTCTATGAGGAAGCAACAGAGGAACCTATTCAAATTCTGTTCCAGGACCTTTGACCTTCTAGAATGGTCTGCCAAAAGCAAGGAGGTTCCCAAGCTCAGATTGCTGGACTCCAGAGGCTCTGAGAGTGTCTAGCTATTTCAAAGGGAAGTGCACGCTCAGCAAGGGCATCGGCTGCAGTCTCCAACACGGCTTCTTTGCTTTGGGTTGGAAATTGATGAGTTAAGGTTACAAATACTGGTCACATCACCGCTTGGCTCACTAATATGGCCCTTCAACAGACATTTCCAGAACAGCCCTTCCCAGGCCTGGAGGTCCATCAGATAAAGATAAGGTCTCTGCTCTGGTGAAGCCTGTGTGCTGGAGGAGAAAAGGAAATTTAAAAAGACAGCTAGAGGGGGCTGTTACTAGACAGTCCGATTAAAGCGGATGGATGCTGCTTTAGATTGGGGGGTTAGGGATGGCTCCTCCAGGAAGGAGACATTGGAGCCACAGGGATCAAGAAGAACCTGCCAAGTGCAGAGATGAAGGTTGGGTTGGGCTAATGCCTCGGAGGAAGACTAAGCTGAAATGCGTCTTGTTGTTGTCCAGGAATGGAAACAAGGCCCGGGAGCTACAATGCAGGAGGTATGGCTAAGAATGGAAACCAAGATGCGAGGAGGGGTCAGACCCCAGCGGTGGCTGTAAGCCAGGGCATGAAGCTGGGTTTCACTGTAGCTGCAATGGAGCATCATTCTAAGGTGAGAAAGAAAGGGACTTACGGGTGTTTCTAAAGGTCACTCTGGCTTCTGAGTGGAGGGGCAAGGGTGGGCACATGGAGACCAAATATGAGGCAAAGGCAGATGACGAGAAAAGCCAGGGCCAGGGAGCAGGGGAGGAAGCAAAGGGAAGGCATATCCATCTGTTAGGGTTTGGATCTGAACGTTCCCCAAGAGCCTGGGTGTGGAAAGCACGGGCCTCAGTGAGCAAGGTCCGGCAGTGGGGCGTTTGGGGAATGACTG
Organism: Glis glis; assembly: GCA_004027185.1. Lineage (NCBI taxonomy): Eukaryota > Metazoa > Chordata > Mammalia > Rodentia > Gliridae > Glis > Glis glis. Next base: position 6,357 of record PVJS01010746.1, on the reverse strand, counting down.
GGTTGTGAGGGATCGGGCCTCATCAGTGGGTTAATCTATTTGACGACTAATCCACTGACAGATGAATGGACTACTCGGAGTTGGGCCCTAGTGGGGGGAAACAGGTCACTGGGGATGAGCTCTGGAAGGGTTCATTTTCTCCCCAATCTCTTCCTCTGTCTGCTTCCCGGCTACCATGAGCTGAGCGGCTTTCCTCCCCACACTCCTCCACCATGGTGTTCTGCCTCACCTCAGGCCCCGAGCAATGGAGCCAGCCCACTATGGACAAGACCTCTGAAACTGTGAGCCAGAAGCAACCTTTCCCCCTCCAGGTTGCTCTTGGTCAGAGTGACACAAAGATGCAGAACACACCATTTAATGTGGATCAAAAGTTCTGACAGTAGCTTTGGTAGAAGAGGGAAAATGGACTGAACTGGTAGGCAACATCAGTCTCTTACAAAGGTTAGGTCTCTTACAAACATAGGGTCTCCACAGGTGAAAAGATTGCAAATAATGCATTTTCCAATAGGCCCCAAGGCAGGGAACCCACCAACAAGCAAATGTCATGTTTCTACCATTATTCTTCTCTAATGGTTCCTCCATCTCATCCAACACAGGAAATCATTAGCCAACTCTACCTCATCAGCAATACTTCTTAAAACCATCAAGTTCAGGTGAAAAGTAATGCCTGCCTTCATTTTTAATGGATGTAGTCCTGTGGGTTCAGTGATAACTCTAGCCTTCCATAAAGAAGCAAACCTACGACATTCATGCGAAGAGCTTTGGCCTTTCAAGTACAGGATGAGCTTCTAGACTTCATCTGAGAATCTAACTAGTGGATAAATGGCATCTGTGTCTACATGATGCTTGGTATATAATCTGGCAGAGAATTTTAGTCTCCATGAAATTTTAACATGGTTCTGCCTGATACTGTCATTATGGGGAACCTGCTAGGTGCCACTAAGGTTTCTACATGGTGTACACAGGAATCCCATTGGTGCTATTAATGGCTTGAAGTTCCTCAGTTGTCTACATGCAAATCCAGTCTTGCCTAGGTTGGCCTTAGAAGGAAACCCCCTCACCCAGCAAAGGGCAGGGTTTCCCCACAATTCATTTATGTTTTTTACACTTTAATAGGCATTTTAATGTATTGTTAAGTCTATAGTAGAAATACTTCAAGAGTTGAACCGAAGATTGGAAACTGCCAAAAAATTATCTAATCTTCCAGGAGTTAACACAAATATTTGAACTTGGTTTCCTGGTAGCTGTGCTTAGAGCAATTCGTTTGCATTCCCTATCATTGAAATAGAGTTCAGAACTGACAATGACTTCATTTCTCTTAGCCAAAGGCAACCCCTTAATAGTATTCTTGAAGTTTAAGCAAAAAAAATTAAATCAAAATGGAAATTTCAGAGTACCAATGAGATACCTAACAGAAAATATTCCGCCCTATTTTAAACGAAATCCTGGAGTGGGTGAGTGAGCATAGTAACTACTCTCCGTTTTCCGTTAACTATAAATCACTCTTTGTAAGGAAGAAGCTGTCATTATGCCCTCGATGTGTACAGCATAACTTAAGTACCGTGGATTTGCTTCTTAACTAAACTCTGAATCAATCTTATCAAATACCGCCTCATGGTTCCCTAACAGGAAAGTTGAGAGTCTAAAAGTCACGGGATGAGTTTGGCAGCTGAAAGTTTCTTCTAAGCCTTTCGTGATGTTATTATTGCTTTTAAATTAACAGGGGATGGTGCTTAAGAACATAAAGGATGCTGTTCACAGGGAAAGAACAGGCATGGGGTGCCAAGCACCTCCTTTTACAGTCTCTCAAACAAGCTCACCCCAACTGTTGTGGAAGTGGATGTGGCACCCTCTGGACATCCAGGTTAATATATAACTCAGGTAGGTCATGTGATAATGAGACAGAGTCAAGAATAAAATCTGAGCTTCTACCCGCTGATAGCATAGCTCTTTCTCACACTCAAGTTGTGCACATTGGCACACCATAAAATCTCCTCTTGACCTATTCCTATTTCAGGTCTGGACAACTTATTCAAACTATTGTATTATGTGATCATGTACAATTCCATGTTGCCCATATGCTACCTCATCTTTTTACTTATTAGACATTAGTAAATCCAAGTATCTACAACATTGTATTTTGTTCTAAAGATGATTTCCCTCCTATTTACTCATCTTTCGATATATACATAAAGCATCACAATACTAGATTCTTCCTTTGTAAAAAGAGGTTTCTAATCTAGTGCAAACCTTAGGGATTCTGTCATGGGTTGCCACTTTATTCCTAGAAAACAAAAAATAAATGATCACTGCTGTTTCTAGAGAGAACATGAAGGGTACTGATTATTTCTAGACCCTCAACAATGCTTCCCACTCTGGCAGCTCTAAGCTTCAAAATGGGCGAGCCTGAGTTTTGCTCTTTTTCTTTCTCTTCCTTCCTTCCTTCCTTCCTTCCTTCCTTCCTTCCTTCCTTCCTTCCTTTCTTTCCTTCCTTCTTTCCCTCCCTCCCTCCTTCTCCCCCCTCTCCCTTTCCCTCTCTCCCTCCCTCCTTCCTCCCTCCCTTCCTTTCTTCCTTTCTTCCTTCCTTCTTTCATTTTTGTTTTGTACTGGGAATTGAGCCCAGGGGCATTCTACCTGCAAGTTGTGTATACAGATACTAACATTTCACTGTACAAATAAGAGATTCAATAACTTGCCTAAACTCTCATACCTAGTAAATGTGAGAATCATGATTTTATCTGTAAATTTTAAGCCTTTGTTTGTTTGTTTGTTTGTTTTGGTACTAGGGATTGAATCCCCAGCCCTTTTTTATTTTTTATTTTGAAACAGGGTGTTGTTAAGTTGTTTAGGGTCTCTCTAGGTTGCTGAGGCTGTACTCAAACCTGTATTCTTCCTGTCTCAGCCTCCCAAATACTGGGATTACAGGAATGTGCCACCACACTTGGATTAAGCCTAATTTTTTTTTGCATCACTGGGGATCGAACTCAGGGACATTCTACCTCTGAGCTACACCCCCAGCCCTATTTTTCTTTTTATTTTGAAACAGGGTCTCACTAAGTTGTAGAGGGCCTCACCAAATAGCTGAGGCTGGCCACGAACCCAAATCCTCTGGTCTCAGCCTCCCAAGTACTGGGATTACAAGCATGCACCACTACACCCGGCTGAAGCCTAAATTTTAGTCAGTGACATATTAAAGATGTTGTCAGTGGAGGGCCTCAGACTGACAAGGTGTTAGGGTTGGAACTTTTAAGTTACCAACGTCCAACTCCATTGTTTGAAATTCCCAAGCCTCATTCCTTCTGCTAAAATCAAAAGAGAGAAAAAAGAGTGTATTTCCTCTGTGTTCTTAGCCAATTCTATTCAAGGAAGAACTTATTAGCAAAAAGATAACTTTGGCACCTTAATTCAGGAGCATATTTTTCTATTACCCAACATCTGACTGTGCATCTGGTGTGAACCGCAGAGAATGAATAAATTAAACAGTCAGACTTTGTACACTCGTCACCCACTATCAAATAGGAGCTCACTAATTCCTTCTGGAATGGGTCTCCCACGGTCCCATTTAAAAACAGAGAAAAGGTTTTGACTAAAAATTCCAACTTTTATACCTTAGTGAGAGGTAACATATACCCTCTCTCCTATCAGGGGATATCTGGTCTAGAATCCATAATTCAGTCTCTCTCTCTCTCTCTCTCTCTCTCTCTCTCTCAGTGGTACTGGGGATTGAACCCAGGAGCATTTCATCTCTGAGCTACACCCCCAGCCCTTCTTATTTTTATTCTGAAACAGTCTCATTAAGTTTCTGAGGGCCTTGCTAAATTACTGAGCCTGGCCTTGCACCTGTGATCCTCCTGTCTCAGCCTCCCAAGTACAGGAATTAGAGGCATGTGCCACCATGCCTGGCTTCAGGTATCTCTTGATAGATGTCCATAGCACAGAGTTGAGAATGGATAGGACAACCAAAATGGCTGTCTCAAAATGACATAAATACAAACAACCTGTGCTTCTCATGCCCTGTCTGTCCAGGAGAATTTTGCATATGTGGACCCTGAACGAATGAGCAGTCTGTGTTTCTGCATCGCACAAATACAAGAGAAAAGTCTCTCATACTCCAGATCCCTGTAAATCCACATGAGCAGCAGAACAAGGAGCTAGCCTGGCATTTCCTCAGTGCTCACAGGTCCCGAGGTCTGTATCTCTGTGGTTTGTGTCTAATAGCGAGCGTCATGCGAGCCCCCAAACTAATCACCACAAGGACGTGTGTGGTGAGAAGAGGAAGAAGCAAAGGGGGAAACAGGACCTGTCGGGGACCCTGGAAGGCAAGCTGCCTGTAAATATTTGTGTCTGTCCTTTTAAAGGGGTTCCAGGCAGTGAGCCCTGGAGACTCACACAGCATGAGTAACATTTGATCAAATCAATAAAGAAATATGAAAAAGCTACTTCTATTGCTAAGGGGAAAAAATCAAATACATGCAAAAATTCCAAGCATTCTATTATTATTATTATTATTATTATTATTATTATTATTATTGTGTGGTAGTAGGGATGGAGTCCAGGGGCATTCTACCTCCAAGCTACACCCCAGCCCTATTTTTTAAAATTTTTATTTGGAAACAGGGTCTTACTAGGTTGATTCGAGTCTCACTACTTGCTGAGGTTGTCTTCAAACCTGCGATTCTCCTGTCTCAGCCTCCCAACACAGGGATTACAGGTGTGTGCCACCATGCCTGGTCTATTATTATTTATTTTTAATTCCTATAAAATCATACAGTGAGGTTGGGAATGTAGCTCAGTGGTAGAACACTTGCCCAGTGTGCATGAGGCCCTGGGTTTAATCCCCAGCACTGCCAAAATAATGTAACTAACCATTATTAGCAGCTTGGTGATCATTAAACATTGAAATGAATGAATGATTGAAAGCAGTAGCTTCTTTTAAACTAAATGTGCCCTTGGTCACACGTCTGCAAACGATGTCTTGGGAAATCAGATCCAATTCAATCAGCTCCTAAGCCCCTGGGCTGTTGTGGTAGAATACACTGAACAAACGAGAATGCAAGTTAATAGTTTTCAATTCTTTTTCACAGAGATGCTCGATTTGATCAGTTACTTTTTCAATCCGACATTGGCTAAGCCATTTCCTGTATTCCACAACCAGAGTCCTAGAATTGGGTCTTCCCCACTGTTCCACATCATGGTGTCTTTGAGACCCAACCATTAATTAACTAAGTGTTCACAAAAGCATTTATTATGATTTCTCCAGAGAGAAATGATTGGAGACTCTTCTGACACTTGATGCCCTTCTATAATTTGAGAGGTGGACAGGCAGTTGATTTTTTTCATCCTTCAATACACATGCGAGGCCACATATTTAATTATTCTTTTTTTTACTGTAATGCAAATTATGGATGGAGACTATGAGGAATGTTCCTAAAATCTCCCCAGCATAGAAATGGGAGTTGCTTGAGGACATTGCCTCATCCAGCTCTCTGAAGGCGCTGATAGAAGGATTCCTTCTTCCTGGGCTGCTCGTCCTGTGCATGTAGCACTGAAAGGGCTCAATGAAGGCTTCAGGAGATGGGCCCCGCCGCCATATTCCTTCCTGCCTTGGATGTGACTCAGTAGAGAAGCAGCCTCCCTGGGGTTGGAGCCACATGCTGATATTCTGATACGGGGGCCGAATTTCCCACACAATGTACTAAAAACAACTGAGCTGCTACAGGTATGATGTTCCAGTTATATTCCTTTTCTCCAATGGGCAACAAAGCCAATAAATAGCTCTTTCAATTTTCAAATCCACATATTTCCAGCTCAATAGGGATTAACAAAAAACCCTAGAGCCAAAAATAAATTTGAAGAAAAACTGAAAGGCTGAAATGCAGTTCACTTAAGAAATTTTTTATAGGTTCTTCAGGGTTCTTTTTTCTTCTTCTTTTTTTAAAGGTTTAATCATAGAAAAACCAGCTTCACTTTGTGTGTTGATAATTTTTTTAATTACTCTAGTTTTCACAATGGAATTAGTTGAAATCTTTCAACTTGTCTATTTAAAAGGAATACAAAGTAAATCTGTCTAGATAAAAGCTTTATATGCAGTAAAGAAAAAGCCACATGAATTCCTTATTTTAAACTTCTGTTTGGGGGATCCTCATACACACAGAGAAAAGCATGCTTGCTCCCCAGTACAGATTTGTCAGAGTCAGGCAGGGCAGATGAGAAGACTCAAAGGAAGGGGACTGCTCAGAGCAAAGCTGGAACTGACAAGATAATACTGGTCCCAACCAATACTCAGCGCACCCTCACCTCTATCAATACCCAGCTCACCTTCTCTTCTATCAACACCCAGCTCACCCTCACCTCTAT
>PVJS01010745.1:19813-47389 GCA_004027185.1 Glis glis | reverse complement strand
GGTCTCCGCCTCCCAAAGTACTGGGATTACAAGCGTGCGCCACCACGCCCGGCCCAGACTTTTTTTTTTTAATACTGGGGGTTGAACTTCAGGGGTGTTCTTCCACTAAGCTACACCCCCAGCCATTTTTTTATTTTTTATTATTTTGAAACAGGATCTTGCTAAGTTGCTAAGGGTTTCTCTAAGTTGTTGAAACTGGCCTTGAACCTGCAATCCTCCTGTCTCAACCTCCTAAGTACTGGGATTACAGGCATGCACCACCAAGCCTGTTTGTATGTGTGTCCCTGAGGATATAATCCAGGGTGTTGTACCTCTGAGTTATACCTCCAGGCTTTTTTGGGGGGAGGAGCCTACTAGGAATTAAACCCAGGGGCATTCTACCTCCAAGCTACACCCCCAGCCCTTTTTATTTATTTATTTATTTATTTATTTATTTATTTTTTGCGGTACCAGGGATTGAACGCAGGGGCATTCTACCTCCGCGCTACGCCCCCTGCCCTTTTTTTTTTTTTTGCGGTACCGGGGATTGAACGCAGGGGCGTTCTACCTCTGCGCTACGCCCCTGGCCCTATTTTTTATACTTTATTTTGAAACCAGGTCTCACGAAGTTGCGGAGGGCCTCACTAAGAAGAGAGAGAGTGAGCGAGCGAGCGAGCTGAGGCTGGCCGCGAACCTGGATCCTCCGGTCTCCGCCTCCCAAAGTACTGGGATTACAAGCGTGCGCCACCACGCCCGGCTTTTATTATTTTATTTTGAAACGGAGTCTCATTAAGTTGCTGAAGCTGGCCTCAAACCTGCAAACCTCCGGTCTGAGCCTTCCAAGTACTGGGATTACAGCTGTGTACCACCATACATGGCTGCCTTGGCTGCTTTTTTTTTTCTTTTTTGGTACTGGAGGTTGAACTCAGAGGCATTCTACATCCCCAGCACTTTTTATTTTCAAACAGGGTTTCACTGATTTGCTGAGGCTGGCTTCGAACCTATAATCCTCCTGTCTCAGCCTCCCAAGTATTGGGATTACAGGTGTGCTCCACCACACACCCAGCTTTTTTTTTTTTTTTTTTTTTTTTTTTTTGTGGTACTGGGGATTGAACCCAGGGGCATTCTACCTCTGAGCTATACCCCCAGCCCCATTTTATTTTTTATTTTGAAACAGGGTCTCACTAAGTTGCAGAGGGCCTTGCCAAGTTACTGAGGCTGGCCATGAAATTGCAATCCTCCTGTCTCAGCCTCCCAAGTACTGGGATTACAGGCACATACCACCATGCTGAGCTAAGCAGAAGACTTTATAAAATGGAAAGGGCAAGCCAGGCCTGGTGACACATGCCTATTGTCCCAGCTACTCTAGAGCTGAGGCAGGAGGATTGCTTGAGCCCAGGAGTTTCAGGCCAGCTTGGGTAATAGAGCAAGACCCCATCTCTCAAAAAGGAGGAAAAAATGGAGAAACCCAAGAGTAGGTTTATCCCAGAGCCCTCTGCACCTGTAGGCATCTTAACAGAGCTTAGTGGCAGCTTAGAGGATCACTGGCATCCAAAGAGCTCCCACCTTTTTCCTCTGAGGCCATAGAAAAGGTCTCCTGTGTTAGAGCCTTTTTGAGTCGCCTTGTCTTCTGCAGGTTCCACTTTGATAAACCTGCTCCTGAAGCAGCCTTTGGTCCCGGGGTCATCCTTGGGTCTCTGCCACCTCCTGAGCAGCGGCTCTGAGGCTCCTCCCGGGGCCCTCCTGCAGCCCCTGGGGTTAGGCAGGTAAGCAGGACACCCCGGAACAACTTGTCTGGAAAGGAACTTCCAGGAAGCAAGTCCCTCTAGCCCTAGCAGCCTGGGAGATCTGTGGGATGTGGGGGGAGACTGGAGAATTTGGCAGGCAGGCTGTTTAGGGCCCTTGACCTTATCTATTTTCTCTTGTTTGTTGCCAGTACCTTCATTGGGATTGCAGGCCTCAGGGCCACAGGTTCTCCTGGCGGGTCATTTTCCCCCTTGGCCCTGAGAGAAGCACAGAACCTGGCATTCACTGGGCTGCATCTGGTTGCCAGGAATGAAGGCCCATGCGACGGAGACCCAGCAGAGGGAGGCAGACGGGCCTTCCCACTCTGCCAGCTCCCTGGCGCCGTGCACCTCCTGCCCCTTGTCCAGTTCTTTGTCGGCTTGCACTGCCAGATGCTGCAGGATCTAGCAGCAGCTAAGAGGGGCGGAGCACCCTCCGACTCCCCAGCACACACGTCCTGCTTGAGCTCTGGGGTAGAGGCCAGCCCCGAGGATGTCATTTGCAACCTGGAAAGCTTCTCTGCAGCTTCACTCAGCATTCTTCAGCACCTAGTGTGCCACAGCGGAGCAGTCGTCTGCCTGTTGCTGTCAGGATTCGGGGCAGATTCTGCTGTGAGAGAAGACCATGAGAGCCTGGGTTGTGGAGATACGCTCTCGGCGCCTAGTGGGGCTGCCAGCAGCCCGGGACTGCATCCACTCTTGAAGATGCTGCTTCACCTGTTGCCTTTCTCCTCTGCAGCAACAGGTCACACTCACGCCCGTGTCCAGAGCCAGTGCCTCAAGGTTTTGGTGACGTTAGCTGAAAATGCCCCACCTGATTTCTTGCCCAGGTATAAAGTGGCACGGGAGGCATGATTCCATGTTGGTCTGCCCTGGCCTCTTGAGGTCTAACCTGTGGCCCTGGTGTTTTGCTCACATCTTAACTTCATCTCTGCTACCCAGCTCTCGTCTAAGGCTTGGTTCAGGTAGTTCTGAAGTGATGGGAAGTGGGGCCAGGTGTTGGGAAAACCAAGGAAATGGTTTGTCTGGCATATTTCTGCCTCTGGACTTCAGGTAAGCGAAAGGCATACATGTTAAAGGAGACTCTTAGCCACTGCGGAAGAATGTCCTGCCCTAGGACCGAGGCTGAATGGAGAGGCCTGTGAACCTGAGCTCTGGAGCAGCGAAGACCATGTGGCATAGCACGTTTAAGCTTGGCAGAGTTTCCTAAGGAAGCAGAAGTATGGGGAAGGCCTGCCACCACCAGCTGGCCTGGCTGGGACTCTGCCTGCCATCATGTGCCCGCCTCTAGCATGAGTTGCAGGTTGCTTGTACCTTTTGAGCTCTGTTGGAAGTGGCAGTATGGTGACCCGAGCTCACAGACACTGTTATCATAAACTCTTAACTTGGGACACCACCACCTGACCCACCCCTCATCTAATTATCCAGTCTCCCTCTCAGCACTCTTCAAGAGGCCAGGGCCCATGTTGTAGTGACTGCACTGGCTGGGCATACCTTAAGTTCCCTTATCCCTGAGCTCTGCATTTCTGCTTCCTAAAAACACTTCTGGAGGAGCCAGGAACGGTGGCACACACCTATAATCCCAGTATTTGGGACGTTGAGGCAGGAGGATCGCAGGTTCAAGAACAGCCTTAGCAAGTAGTGAGACTCTCATCAACCTAGCAAGACCCTGTTTCAAAATAAAAATTAAAATATAGGGCTGGGGGTGTAGCTCAGAGGTAGAATGCCCCTGGGTTCAACCCCTGGTACCACAAAAAATTAAAAAAGGAAAAAACACTTCTGGAGCCAGGTGTGATAGCAGTGCCTATAATTCCAGTATTTGGGAGACTGAAACAGGAAAATCGCAGGTTTGAGACCAGCCTCAGCAATGTAGAGAGACTCTCAGCAACCTAGCAGGACCCTGCTTCAAAATAAGAAAATTTTTTAAAGGGCAGGGAGTAGAACTTGAAGGTAGAATATCCCTGGGTTCAATCCCCAGTACCAGCCAGGCGTGGTGGCGCACTCTTGTACTTGGGAGGCTGAGACCAGAGGATCTGGGTTTGTGGCCAGCCTCAGCTACTTAGTGAGACCCTCCACAAAAAAGGGCTGGGGGTATAGCTTGGAGGTAGAATGCCCCTGGGTTCAATTCCCAGTCCCGACAAAAAAAAATCCCCAGTACCAGAAAAAAAGACAAACACGGGTTCTGGTTCTCAGGTGACTATTTTCTGGTTGGTCTGGCCCATCCAAAGGCAGTGCTCAGCGTTGGACACAGTGCTACAGCGCAGTGTGGCAGCATGGTGGGGCAGAGCCATCGCCAGGGCCAGCTCAATAATGGCTACTTGTTTCATGTCTTTTAAGTGAATGAATCCCAGAAACCATGCTTTTACCAGTCCTCTTGGTAGATACACCTCATTCCATTCCTGTTGAGCTTGTCCACAGGGGTGTTCAAAACAGCGACCTAATGAGTGCTTAGTACAGGCCAGACACACACACGACGCTCATGGCCCTGCAGTCTCTGCCTGGCACAGAGCCTGGCTCTCTGAGCATTCAGTCAGTATCTATTGAGTAAACCCTGAATCGAGGCAGGAAAACTTGTCTGCAAGTCCCATAGGGAGCATGCTGGAGTGGGTTCCAAGCCAGTGAGCCTCCTGAGCTACTGCCCCACCACTCTGACACAGCTGCTCTTCAGAATTGCTCATGCTGAACCCCACCACCGTGCAGCTTCCTCTGCACCTTGCAGTAGAAGCCAGGGCAGCCGTCGACTCTAAAGCAGGATGTGGTGCGGGATGAGTAGCCAGGAAGCCTGCGGTCTCCTCTGCTGCTTGTCCTCGACCACCCAAGCTTGAAAGCAAGTCATCCTTTCTACTGCATCTGTTCTGGCTTTTGGGGATGGGTTGGCAAGGGCTTGGGGGGGATACTGGGGATTGAACCCAGGGGTGTTCTACCTTTGAGTTATATCCCCAGCCCTTTTTTTTTATTTTTAAACAGGGTCTTGTTAGTTGTCACTAAGTTGCTGAGGCTGACTTTGAACCTGTGAGTTTCCTGTCTCAGTGAGGAGGGACTCCTCCTCCCAAGTACTGGGATTACAGGCGTACACCACCATGCCCAGCTTATTTTTATTTTATTTATTTAATTAATTATTTATTTATTTATTTGTGGTACTGGGGATTGAACCCAGGGGCGTTCTACCTCTGTGCTACACCCCCGGCCCTATTTTTTATACTTTATTTTGAAACCGGGTCTCACGAAGTTGTGGAGGGCCTCACTAAGTAGAGAGAGAGAGAGAGAGAGAGAGATGAGGCTGGCCATGAACCCGGATCCTCCGGTCTCCACCTCCCAAAGTACTGGGATTACAAGCATGCGCCACCACGCCCAGCCCTTATTTTTATTTTTAAACGGGGTCTCACTAATTTGCTGAGGGTCTTGCTGAGTTGCTGAGGCTGGCCTCAAACCTGCGATCCTCCTGTGTCAGCCTCCCAAGTACTGGGATTACAGGCACATGCCACCACACCCCACTGAGCAAATAGATCCCATCCCAACTTCAGCCAGAGCAGCATGGTTTATCTATTTTGTATATTGGGGATATGCATGAAATTTCATTTAAAAAGAAGGTTCCAGTGCTATCAAAAAATAGCTTAGAAACCACCGCGTTGGATACAAAGGCAGGTTTTTCTTGCAGATGCTCTCAGGAGCCTTAGTGAACTAGTGAAGGGCCACCTGCAGCCCGATGAAACCAGGTAACCAGGTTAAACTCCAGTTTCCCACCAAGTTCCTCTGCCCCTGGCAACATGTGACTTCTTGCCTGCTTGCATTAGGTGCTGTAAGATGAGTGTACCCAAAGAGTGAGACTTGCTTCCTGGTGACAGATGGAGCGATATTCCCCACATCCACGCTCTGCTGAGGCACTGGGGATGTGTGAAGGTCACAGCCCAGCCCCTGGGAGTTGTAGAAGGCCCTCTCCCCACCCAGCAGGCCCTCTGTCCCTTCTGCAGGTTCTGTGGGTTGAACAGACACAACAGCTGCCTTGATCTGTTCTTTGCTCATAACTCCCTTTTTCATGGAGACCTGGGAGAACACCCAGAGCCCCACCTGTGCACACCCACAGTGGGCACCTTCTCATATGGGTGGCAAAAGAGGACGTTTTCTTTTTTCCTTTTTTTTTTTATTTTTGCGGTACTGGGGATTGAACCCAGAGGCATTCTACTTCCGAGCTACACCCCCAGCCCTATTTTTTTATTCTTTATTTTGAAGCAGGGTCTCACTAAGTTGTGGAGGGCCTCACTAAGTAGCTGAGGCTAGCCGTGAACCCAGATCCTCTGGTCTCAGCCTCCCAAGTACTACGATTACAAGGGTGCGCCACCATGCCTGGCTGAGGAGGACGTTTTCTGACCAGTGGAGGCAGTGGTCTCCTAAGGTCCAGCCATAGCCAAGTGCATGTTTTGTCACTTGTAGAGTCCTGCCAGTCCTGGGATGGTGGGCAAGACCTCTTCTTATACCCATGCTATGACTTGCCTCCCTGTTTGGGAGCAGAGGCAGGAAAGTGAGGAACTTGTGGAGGCCAAGCATCCCAGATCCAGGGAGTCCTGCATTTACTGGGTGATGCTGTGCAAGGGGAGGGCCAGCATCTCTAAGCCACAACAACCCTGCAGTAAAGGTTAGTTTCCTTCACATGAGACAGCCACATAGCAAGTAGGCAGGGGGCCTGTGCTTAAACCCAGGTCTGGCTAGACCACATCTTAGGGGGGTGTCACGTCTCTCTGGGCCCATCTTTCAGGTTCCAGTGTGTGTTGCCGGTGCTGCCGCAGTGTCTTAGACCAGAAACCCCCCTGCCCTGTGTGCTGCTGGCTGTTGAGCTGCTCTCCCTCCTGGTGGACCATGACAGCCTCGTGCCCCGGCTCTGTTCCCACTCTGGTAAAGTGGGTGGGTGGGCCTCCTGGGCTCAGCAGCTCCTACCCCAGGCTCCTGTGAGCAGGGGGACCCTGAATGAAAGGGGCATCCTTTTCAGAAGGCTGCCTCCTCCTGCTGCTATACACATATGTCACATCGAGGCCTGACACAGTGGCCCTAGAGACACAGTGGCTCCAGCTGGAGCAAGAGGTAAAACGTGGGCCCTTCCAGAGACTGCACCCCATCCCACCTGTCCTGAGAGCCCATGTCTTCCCCTCTGGGGAGAAGGGGGGCTATCGTTCATTTTGGTAAGAAGAGCTTACTAAGCAGCTACAGAAGGAGGAGCCCCTAAACTTGGTTTAGGGGCTCTTCACTCAGATAGCATAGTGGGGTTATCCTGGGACCCCGCAGAGCTGCCTGATGCTGATCCTGTCCTGGCCTTGGGGCTGGTGGCTGGGTGGGTCTGGAGGCCGGCAGGCTGGCAGTGAGACTTGGGTGCTAATCCTGAGTCTGGCCTGGAGAGCCCCAAGCCATGACTCTGGGTCCCATTTGTGTAGTCACACAGTGGCTGAAGTAGCTTGTAGGAGATCCCTGTAGTGGCGGGTCCTGTCTGCGTGGGTGGAACAGGTCTGTTCTTGTTCCAGGTGGTGTGGCTCCTGGCCAAGCTGGGCATGCAGAGCCCTGCCTCCCCGGTCACTGGCTCCGACTGCCAATGCAGCGTAGAGGTGAGTGGCCAGGGCCCCTGTGTGCAGCTCTGCTGTGGGTGAGAGGGCCCTGGGCAAGCCCCCAGCCCTGCTCGGGACCCTGTTCCTTTGCAACAGCTAAACTGAACAGTGTCGGGGCTTGGGAAGCCAGGAGACCTTAGTCTTTGCTCTCTCGCCCAGGTGGTCAGAGCGCTCACAGTGATGCTGCACAGACAATGGCTGACTGTGCGGAGGGCAGGGGGGCCCCCAAGGACTGACCAGCAGAAGCGGACAGTGCGGTGCCTACGGGACACGGTGCTGCTGCTGCACAGCCTGTCCCAGAAGGACAAGCTCTTCACTGTGCACTGTGTGGAGGTTCTCCATCAGTATGACCAGGTGATGCCTGGGGTCAGCATGCTGATTCGCGGGCTTCCTGACGTGACTGACTGTGAAGGTGAGTCAGCAAGAGGACCCTCTCTGATCCAGCCCACCTGTGGGCTCGCCCTCAAGCTCACCAACAAGGCAGACAGACTCCTTGGCTGTACTTCAGTAGCCTCCTGCCACCACAGCCTTTTCTGGCACTGGGGACACTGCCTGTCTGTTCTAGTTCTTCTCTGAGTATACTGGGCTGCCCTTTGCTTGTATCTGTTGAGTCTGCCTGGCAGCGCCATGGTTTTTCCAGAAATATCTCTGTCTGAATGGCCTTTGTATCATGTCGTTCACAGTAGCTGAGGGAGCAAGGCCTGGGCATGGAAGGGACTGGTTAGTTCCTGTGATGCTGGGGGAGCAGAGGTGGGATCTCCCCAGGCCCCAGCACCCTTGGACCTTCACCTGGGAACCCTCTTCCTTTTGGCTCAGAGGCAGCTTTGGATGACCTCTGTGCCACGGAGGTGGACCTGGAGGACCCGGAGATGGACTGTGGCTGAGGCCCTGAGCATCTGGCCACCAGGGGGCGCCAGCACTGCTGCTGTCCTCACTCATCCACTGATTAAAAGTAATGAAGGCCACTTCCTGCTGAGAACGCCAGCCTCGTTTCTTGGAGTCTGATCTGTTTGGCTGAATGGGAGGGATGGAGTAGGACGGGGGCCCAGAGAGGCCTGGTGCTTCCCCCACCTCCCTGGCTGGAGCTGAGGCGGTCCCCATGGTAACTAATCTGCCTTGAGGAAAGCCCTACCCTGCCTGTGGAATTGTCCTGAGTCACTGCTTTGGGCTGGGGCCATGGGGAGAAACCATTGTGTGGAAGGAAGAAGGGGACCCTCCGCCACAGCTAACACTGGTGAGTGGGCCAAAGATCCGCCACAAAAAGTCCTCGGCCGCAGGGGCTTGCTGTATCCCGGGAGATGTGGCCTCACACCTGGAGACTCCCGGCACTCGTGCACGGGCCCCAGTGCATGGGGTCAGCCAACAGGCCCACAGCGGTGGATCTCAGAGCCTAGGGGTTCCTGGGGAGGGAGGAGTGTTGGTGAAAGGGCTAGCCAAGGCAGGCTGAGCAGGGCGGGCCTTGCTCACGCGCAGCTCAGCCCAGCCTGTGGGTGGGCCCAAGGCAGCTTCACTTCCTGTTTCCCGCCACTGTGCGGGCAGAGTGCAGAGTGCGACTGGCCCTGGCCGAGTCCCTGTGGCCTGCCTGCTCCGGTAAGTGTGATCCCGAGGGGATGGGGCAGGGCAGGAAGGCCATGGGTTCTCCCCCCCCCCCCGCCCGGACTAGGGCCCCTACCTTAGTAGTGGACACTAAGCTAGGGGCCAAACCCACGTGAGAAGAGAAACCTTCCCCCAAAGGGACAGTAGAGTGTGTTCTCCCACAAAGGAAATCACCCCACCCTCCTCAGCTTCCTGCCCTGGAGCTCCTAGACAGCCAACTGCAGGGAAGGCCTGCAGGCCTGTGGTATGCCTCTGCTCACCCTCCTACCCTCTCCCTCACCCAGCCAGCCCCTACCCACTCTAGATCTCTCTACTGGCACTCACGTGCTCACCCCATGCTCCTTCCCAGGCTCAGCAGCAGGTGCCGAACCCAGCATGGGCTCGCAGGCCCCACCCCCTGGCCCCATGCAGACCCTCATCTTCTTGGACCTGGAGGCCACTGGCCTGCCCTTCTCCCAGCCCAAGGTCACGGAGCTGTGCCTGCTGGCGGTCCACAGATGTGCCCTGGAGAGCGCCCCGACCTCTCTGGGGTCACCCACAGTGCCCCCACCACCCCGTGTGGCCGACAAGCTCTCCCTGTGTGTGGCTCCAGGGAAGGCCTGTAGCCCTGCAGCCAGCGAGATCACAGGTCTGAGCACAGCCGTGCTGGCAGCGCATGGGCGTCAACACTTTGACGACAACCTGGTCAACCTGCTCCTGGCCTTCCTGCAGCGCCAGCCACAGCCCTGGTGCCTTGTGGCTCACAACGGTGACCGCTACGACTTCCCCCTTCTCCAGGCAGAGCTGACTACACTGGGCCTTGCCAGTATTCTGGACAGTGCCTTCTGTGTGGACAGCATTGCCGCCCTGAAGGCCTTGGAACGAGCTAGCAGCCCCTCAGAGCATGGCCCAAGGAAGAGCTACAGTCTGGGCAGCATCTACACCCGCCTATATGGGCAGGCCCCAACAGACTCACACATGGCAGAGAATGACGTCCTGGCTCTGCTTAGCATCTGTCAGTGGAAGCCACAGGCCCTGCTACGGTGGGTGGATGCTCACGCCAAGCCCTTCAGTACCATCAGGCCTATGTATGAGGTCGCAGTCTCTGCTGGGACCAACCCAAGGCCAGCTGCTGCCACCACCACTGCATCCCTAGCCACTGCCAAGAATGCTAGTCCCAGCCTTCGTGGGAGCAGAAGACCCAAGACCCTTCCTTCAGTGAAGGTCCCTGGTGCCCCACCCCAGGAGGGGCTGCTGGCCCCACTGGGCCTGCTGGCCTTCCTGACCTTGGCAGTAGCCACACTGTACGGACTATTCTTGGCCTCGCCAGGGCAGTAGGCCAGGAAGGAAAATCTAATAAAGACCCCACAGCACTGAGTGTTCACTCTCGCCTCGTACCCTCCTTGGCAACCCAGGCCTCTGACCCAACTCGGACCTGGGGCGGGGGCACACTCTTTGTCCCTCACTCTCTCAGCAGAATGAACAAACTTCTGAGCCCAATAAAAGTAGGGAAAACATAGAAATCCAAATAGTAGATGGAAACAGTACTCAACCTAAGGCCACATCCCAGAAGCAGCCACGGTTCTGAAGAAAGGACAGCAACTCCAAATGTTTGCATTTATTATAAACAGGCGTAACAGATACAAAGGTAAGACAGCTGATCAGACATTAACAGGGAACACAAGAGGTATTCATGTCTGGCCGGGGCTGCCACCCAGGCCCCACCCCCACTGTGGTCCAGACAGCCCCTAGATCCTGTGCCCCTGCTGCCAGGAAGAGCTGTGGACCATGGCCCAGGCGTTGGATATTCTAGGAGGCTGGTGTCAGGGGAAATGGAATACCAGAGGCCAGGCTGTCCCTCTCCTCTCTGGGTCAATTTCTCTTCACACATTTCAGCCTCACATCAACAATCACACATTTTATAACAGAAAACAGAATGTTTGGCTAAAAGTAAAATGAGTACACTGCAAGGTGGAGACCTGAGTGTGTTTGGTGGATGGAGGCCTCCCTGGCCAGGGCCAGGAAACCATGATGGACGTGGCCTCCAGGGAGGATGCAGGGACAGTCCAGAGTCGGGTGGAGCTCTGCCTGAGGTGCACTGACATCAGGAGCTGACCAACCCCACCGAGTATGGCACTGGCTGCAGGGAGCAACGGGTCATCTGCCCAAAGAATCGGGCCTCGGACAGACCCCCACACTGCCCACCTGCCTACCTCGTGGCACAGGCTCTACAAAGGGCACCCCAAACCCTGGGTGTGACTTGGAGCAGTGGCTGGCCACTCCCAAAACTAGGCACATGGGCATGGTGCCCACAAAAAGCTGTTCTATCCTAATGTGACAGCTGCACCTGGCCAACCTGAGGTGTTCTGAAAAAGACCTCCCACCCATTCTTTGAATTTGCTGGAGATTGCAGGAAGCATAATTTCAAGTGAGGAAGAAAAAGTCTGGTCCCAGCCCACTCTGGTAAGGATTGTCCCCTACCTGGTCAACGTCAGAGGAAGCAGTGTGTCTAGACAGGACACACACACCACACACAGGGCAACAAAGCCATGCCTGCATACCACTCGGCACAGGATATGTGGTATGTACACACAGGCACACTCAGGGGGCTGCCTTTGGGGGATCCATGTAGGCCGGGTTATAAGGAGGCTGGCTGGCGGGGTAGGGTGTGGCTGCACCTCCTGAAAGTAGAAAGGGCACAGAGAGCTGCGGGTGACTGGGGAAGCTAGCAGAAAGGGGTACCCTGGGATGAATACCAAGGGGATGGGCATGAGCTGGGCATCAGGCAAGGTCGCAGAGTCCACAGTGGTACTCACCGGCCAAGGTCTCGTGGTAGGCCGGTGGGCCCATGGGCTGAGCCAGGTAGGGCGGAGGGTACTGTGTCGGGTAGGGTGCTGCTGGCATCCCTGGCTGGGGCGGCATGGGATGGTAGCCCTGGTACGTCGGTCCCGGGTAGCTAGGGGGCACACTCGGAGGCTGGGGGTAAGGGGCGTGTACCACAGTGGTGGCGGTGGTGGTAGTCACAACGGCTGCAAGGAGAAGGCCAGTCAAGACCCTCCAGCCCCCAGGTCTGGAAGCCAGGCCTGCCCCATGCCCCCGCCCTTGCCCACCCACAAAAGGGGTCCCAGCAGGGCAGTGGGGGGGGCTCGCTCACGGCGCGGTCTGCGGCACATCTTGTACAAACAGCAGCAGGAACAGGTGAAACAGATGATGATGGTGACGACAGAGAGCACAAAGATGGTCAGGCCGATAGCTACGGTCGCTCCAAACCTGCCAAAGAGCTTGTCACGGCCCGAGGACTTGCACCCTCCCCAGGTTCCCAGGGGCACCCCTCTTGCGGACAGACTCCGCGCACCAAACATAGATATAGCAACTTTCTAGTTGTGTGATTGAGCCGACCTGTGCCTCAGTCTCCTCACATGTGAAAACAGGGCTGTGAGTCTATGGAAAGGTCCTAGCCCAAGGTCTGCACCCTCCCCCTCAGGATCATAGGGGGGAGCTCAAGCCCTTCCCTCCAAACATGCACCGTGCTCATCCCCCACCAACCACCCAACAGAGAGAGAGGCACAAGCCACAAGCCAGGCACTGTGGGATTTGAGTTGAAAGAGCAGTAAGACAACCAACCCCTGGACCCCACAGCTCAGTGCTGGAGGCAGATGTGAAGATAACGGAAGTTCAGGTGATGAAGAGAGAGGGGAAGAGCAAGAGGCCCTCCAAGAGCAGAGGCCAGAGCAACTAGAAGTGTGAGGACAGGCCCACAGTGCTCCCTGCGTGCCAGGCTCCGGCCCGGTCCAGCCGCTGGCTCTTGGGGTGTCGGGGAAGGTGCCCACACTGCAGATGTGCTGTGTGCCTGGCACTGCCATAGCTGCTCACATGCACCCCTGGGCCCCACCCCTGCTGACCGGCATGGCTACTTCCCAGGTGAGAAAGCTAAAAGGAGGATGATTCAGAGGGGCAAACATCCAGGGAATGAGGGATTGCAGGTCCTGGGCGGGAAGTTCACCAAAACTGACTTCCAAAGGCAGACAGGGCCCTTGCTACCCAGGCCTGTTCCCAGGAGCCACACCATAATCTAACAAAAGGCACATGCTTGGTAAATGCACCAAGCACATTCAAAGCCTGAGCTTTGTGGGCACCTCCCTCAGGGGCCAGGGACGCGTGGGTCCTCCCCCACCACCCCGCCAGGGCTCCAGCTTCCAGCCTGGAAGTCAGCACAACTCGGCAAGGTGGGCCCCCAGCCACAGGACACAGTGCAGGACAGGCCCTTCACACTCCAAGCTCAAAAGCACCAGCCATGCTCCCAGAACAGGAGCCACGCCACCTTGTGGCCAGAACAAGCCCCCAAGACAGGACCATCGGACCACGGGCAGCCCCCTGCCCAACCAGAGGCAGGAGCGAGGCGTGCACACACATTCACACAAGCATCACTGTGCCACAGCAGGGCCAGTCCCAGGGCAAGCTGTTTCTTCTCCCTCAGTCTCTCCACCTTATGTCGCCCAAGCTCACCCCATGTTAGCCTCTGCCTTCACCCAGAGGCCTCCTGCATGCCCAGGATTTCCCCTCTCTCCATCAGGGGCCACAAGGTCTCAGTCTCCTCCCCTTTCCAGGAAAAGGAAAGCAGATCTCCTCCTCAGTCCTTCCTATCCCTGACGTCAGCAGCAGGAAGGACAGACAGGAGGCCACAGAGCCACCCTCTTAAAGACACAGCGTGTCCCAGGGCCGCAGCAGAGCACAGCTGTGCTGCAGCCTGGAGGGAGCCCCAACAGGGGGCCGCCTCCTGATCTCCTCTGGCCTATGAACACACCTGTCCACTGCCCAGAGTAGCTCCACACGGGGAGTCTGAGAGATGCCCCAGCCTCAGCACATCTGAACCACCCTCCAGTTCACCTCTGGCTCCCCACTGCCCCAGCACCCAAGCGTGCAGCTGCACCCCTGGGTGAGCACCTCTGTCCACCTACACACACAAGCCCGGCCCTGGGCCCTGGCTGCACGGGAGAGACGTCCAGCAGGCCCCTCTGCTCCTCCTCTCCCACCAGTGTACTCTCCAAGCCTCTGCCTGGCCTCACCAAGATGTGGCTGCCACCCTACTGCCCCACCCTGCCAAGTCTAATCTTGTTACCCCCTGCTCAAATGCCTAAGGCTCCTCTAGCTCATGGGAGCATAATTATTTGCTTTATAATTACTTGCTAAACTGTGTGTATCTGTACTTTTCTGAATGTATATTATAGTTGATAATGAAAGAAGGAAAAAAATCTGGGGTTTGTTTAACTAGAGTGAAACTTATAATAAAGCAAATTTCAAAAAATTTTTTGGTACTGGGGATTGAACCCAGGGGCATTCTACCTTCTAGTTACACCCCCAGCCCTATTTTACTTTTATTTTGAAATAGGGTCTCACTAGGTTGATGAGAGTCTAATTGCTAAGGCTATCCCCGAACCTGCAATCCTCCTGTCTCAGCCTCCCAAGTACAGGGATCACAGGCCTGTGCCACCACACCCAGCTAAATTTCAATTTTTAATTAAAAATTTAAATAAAACTCCTTGTTAGACCCACAATACTGAGAAGGCCTGGAACTCTTACCCTCCCTCCTTGTCTGTGTTCCAGCCACATCACCCTTTCAGCCTTCCCCCTCCCCCCAGTACTGGGGATTGAAGTCAAGGGCATACTATCACTGAGTTACATCCCCAGCACCACCTCCCTTTGTGTGTATGTGTGTGAGACTGGAATTGTACTCTGGGGCATTCTACCTCTGAGCTATACCTCCTGCCCCATTTTATTTTTCATTTTGAAACAGGGTTTTGCTAAATTGCTGAGGGTTTCACTAAATTGCTGAGGCTGGCCTCGAACCTGCTATCCTCCTGTTTCAACCTCCCAAGTACTGGGATTACAGGCATGAGCCACCATGCCTACCCCCAACCCACGCTTTTTCAGACAAGGTCTGGCAAAGTTGCCTAGACTAGCCTCTAAGGGTAGCAACCCTCCTACCTCAGGCTCCTAAGTGACCCCACACCCACCCAGGCCCACAGGGCAGGATGAGACCCCAAAACCCCATACGGGCCTATAGCCCAAGGTTTTGTCCTCCAAAGGGGTAACCAGTCCTTAGTATTGCAAAAAGAGGAGAGAAGAAGAAAGAAAAAGAAAGAAAGAGAAAGAGAGAGGAGAGAGAGGAGGGAGGGAGGGAGGGAGGGAGGGAGGGAGGGAGGGGGAGAGAGAGAGAGAGAGAGAGAGAGAAGGGAAAAGAAAGAGAAAGAAAGAAGGAAGGAAGGGAGGGAGGGAGGGAGGGAGGGAGGGAGGGAGGGAGGACAGTGGCTCACACCTATAATCCCAGTACTTAAGAGGCTGAAACAGGAGGATCACAGGTTTGAGGCTGGCCTCAACAGCTTAGCATGACCCTCAGTAACTTAGTGAAACTGTTTCAAAATAAAAAGGGCTGGGGGTGTAGTTTGGAGGTAGAATGCCCCTGGGTTCAACCTCCAGTAGCAAAAACAAACAAACAAACAAGGACCAGGAAAAAACAAGAACTGGGTGCAGTGATTTTGGAAGCTGAGGCACGAGGATCTCAAGTTTGAGGCCAGCCTCAGCAACTTAGCAAGACCCTGTCTCAAAACAAAAATAAAAAGGGCTAAGGATACTGTTCAATGGTAAAGCACCCTGGGTTCAATTCCTTAGAACCCCCAAAAAACGAAAGGGCCAACAGGCCTGGGTGGACCTTCTGAAGGGGCTTCCAGATCTACCAGGGTGGGAGAGAGAAACCTTGTGAAACAGACTCCATCCAGTACAACACACACACACACACACACACACACACACACACACACACACATCCAGATCTACCAGGGTGGGAGAGAGAAACCTTGTGAAACAGACTCCATCCAGGACAACACACACACACACACACACACACACACACACACACATACGGCTGCTGCCCTCCACCCACATGAATATGCATCACAGCACCTGACGTGGCAGTCACAACATAGGGCAGGAACCTGGCCAAGGGGCTGGGACTTGGACAGGATTGCTCCTGGGTCCCCTGAGATGAGGGTCACAACAAGGTAATGGATTCACAAACCGTGACACAGCCACCATGGCACCCTTTGCTGTCCCAGTACATTTTTAAATTAATTAATGAACTTTTTTTTTGGTGTTGGCGATTGAACCCAGGGACATTCTACCTCTGAGCTATACCCTCAGCCCTTTTTATTATCTACTTTGAAAAAGGGTCTCACGAAGTTGCTGAGTCTGGCCTCGAACCTGTGATCCTCCTGTCTCAGCCTCCCAAGAACTGGGATTATAGGCATGCACCACCACGCCTGGCTTCCCAGCACCTTTGCCCCAGCGTTATCACAGGACACCACATGTTCACTGCCACCACCATGCCGCCATCACTGTCACCACAGTCATCATTACCCCTTCTCTATACAACTGTCACCATCAACCATCACATCACACTCAGCACTGCTGCCCCCGCCACCCGTCGCTCCCTCCCCATCATCTAAGACATCGGCCACCTGCTATCCCACCCCATCGCCTAGGTCAAAATGGACCCCATCCCTTGCCCCACCCCGGTCACCACCACCCCCAGCACACTGAGAAGGGCACAGCTCCCTGACATGAGGGTCAAAGGCCCTGGTGGCCAGAGTGGTGACAGCTTCTGTGGGGGCCACCACACCAACTGCATGACCCCAGTCCCCACAGGCTTCACTCGAGCCCACCTGTCACCTGTGCCAGGAAGCTGCTCACAGCCTACAGGATTATTTACCCTGACATGGGGTCGCTGTCAAAGCTGGATCGAAACCTCAGCGCCGAGCCCAGCTGCTCCAGTGCCTCCGTGTGGATGGACACACTGCAAAGAAGAGAGCTCATGAGAAACCCACTCGCCCGGTACCTGCACACCGGGACAAGCCTGCTACCTCAGGGACACATGGGACGTGCACAAAAGCCACCAGGTACTGGCAGCTTTCATGGACTCCGATGGAAGATCTCAGGTGGTGAAGCCACACCGTCTTCTCAGGACACCAGCAACAGTCCCCAGGACACACCACAGGCAAGGCTACAACATAAGCCTCAGGAGATTTCAAAGGATAGATGTACAAAGTATCTTCTGTGACCGCAACAGGATGAAGTTAGAAACTAGTAAGAGAAGACTATATTGCTACAAAGTTAAAAACGAAAAGAAGAGCTTGAAGCATAAGTCATACCTGGGGAAGCTAATTAACATGATACAAAAAGAAAAAAGGAAACGGAAAAAGTATGAATTTTATTGTGTTAAATAAGAAACCATGAAAGAAATTAACAAATATGTAGAACTAAACGATGATTGAAAAACATGATAGCTCAAAATTCATAGCCAGGTGTGGTGGTTGACGCCTTTAATTCCAGTACTTGGGAGGCTGGGACAGAAGGATCACAGGTTCAAGGACAGCCTCAGCAATTTAGCAAGGCCCTCCACAACTTAAACCCTGTCTCAGAATAAAAAATAAAGCCAGGCGTGGTGGCACACGCTTGTAATCCCAGTACTTGGGAGGCTGAGAACGGAGGATCCAAGTTCCCAGCCAGCCTCAGCTACTTAAGTGAGGCCCTCCACAACTTAGTGAGACCCTGTTTCAAAATAAAGAATAAAAAATAGGGCTGGGGCTGGGCGTGGTGGCGCACGCTTGTAATCCCAGTACTTTGGGAAGCGGAGAGCGGAGGATCCGGGTTCGCGGCCAGCCTCAGCTCTCTCTCTCTCTCTCCCTGTCTCTCTCTCTCTCTATCTCTCTCTCTACTTAGGCCCTCCACAACTTCGTGAGACCTGGTTTCAAAATAAAAGTATAAAAAAATAGGGCCGGGGGTGTAGCACGGAGGTAGAACGCCCCTGGGTTCAATCCCCAGTACCGAAAAAATAAAAGAATAAAAAATAGGGCTGGGGGTGTAGTTCAGAGGTTAAATGTCCCTGGGTTCAATCCCCAGTACCGCAAAAAAAATAAATAAATAAAATAAAATAAATAAAATAAATAAAAAATAAAATAAAGTAAAAAATAGGGCTGGGGATGTAGCTCAGAGGCAGAATGCCCTGGGTTCAATCCCTAGTACCACACACACAAAAAAAATTCATGAAACATGGCTTAAGTAGTTCTTAGAGGGAAATATACATCTTTAGTAGAATTTATCAGGAAAGAGGAAAGGTTAAAAATAAATGAAGCCGGGCGTGGTGGCGCACGCTTGTAATCCCAGTACGTTGGGAGGCGGAGATCGGAGGATCCAGGTTCGCAGCCAGCCTCAGCTCTCTCTCTGTCTCTCTCTCTGTCTGTCTGTCTGTCTCTCTCTCTCTTTCTCTCTCTCTACTTAGTGAGGCCCTCCGCAACTTCGTGAGACCTGGTTTCAAAATAAAGTATAAAAAAAAAATAGGGCCGGGTGTGTAGCGCGAAGGTAGAATGCCCCTGGGTTCAATCCCTGGTACTGCAAAAAAAAAAAAAAAAATGAGATGGTATTAAACAAGAATATAAAAACAAAAGTAATACAGACAACCCAAAAAAACAAGGAAGAAATAAAACAGTAAACAGCCACAGAAAATAATAAAGAAGATTAATAAATCTGAAGCTGACAGACCTCCAGCAGGACTAATCAAGGAAAAGAAAAAGATACGAAATGGGAAAAAGTACAGGATTAAAAAAAGGGGAAGCCAGGTGTGGTGGCGCACGCTTGTAATCCCAGTAATTGGGAAGCTGAGGCAGGAAGTTTGCAAGTTCGAGGACAGCCTCAGCAACTTAGTGAGAACCTCAGCACTTAGTGAGACCCTGTTTCAAAATAAAAAATAAAAAAGGGCTGGGGGTGTAGCTCAGAGGCAGAATGCTCCTGGAGTCAATCCCCAGTATCACACACACACACACACACACACAAATTGGTGTGAAGGCTTGAAGGGCAGTGGTACAGCAGAGAGAGTGCACAGCTGGAGTGCAGCTGGGAACAAAGATAATGGAGATGAACTGGGCACTCCAGGTCTTCCGGTCAGAAGGGCAGCTTCAGGAAGCCAAGGTAACAGGGATTAAATCCAGAGCCCAAGCCTGGTGTGGTGGCACATGGCTATAATCCCTGTACTTGGGAGGCTGAGACAGGAGAATTCCAAGTTGGAGGCCAGCCTCAGCAATTTAGTGAGACCCTCAGCAATTTATCGAGATCCTGTTTCAAAAGAAAAATGAATTAGGGCTGGGAGGGTAGCTTGGAGGCAGAATGCCCCTGGGTTCAATCCCCAGTGCCACACAACAATCCAGAGCCCGCTAGGCTGGGCGGCCCGGTGGACCCCACCACTTGGGTGGGATTGAAAGGCTGAACCTGGGGAGGAAAGGGAAAGCTCTGCTCATCTCAGTCTGCAAGGAGGCCCAGAAGAACTGGAGCACTAGTCCCCCAGCAGAAGCCACAGAAATGCTCCCTGCACAGTCCTGAGTTCCAAATGTCTACAATCAATTTTGCAAATTCAATAGCAGGCACACAATCAAACATTTTCAGGAACACTAAGAGCCTACACAATATGAACAGAAAATGACAGCAATAACTTGGAAGAGTGAAGCTGTCAGACACTGACATCAAAGGAACAACACTGTTTAAAGAATTGTGGAAAAGCCAGGCGCGGTGGTGCACACCTGTCATCCCAGTACCTGGGAGGCTGAGACAGGAGGATCGCAGGTTCATGGCCAGCCTCAGCAACTTAGTGAGGCCCCGTTTCCAAATAAAAAATAAAATAGGGCTCCCCTGGGTTCAATCCCTCAATCCCCAGTACCACAAAAGAAGAAAGAAATAGAGAGGGAGGGAGGGAAAGAGGAGAAAACGGAACAATTCTGAGGAGAACTTGAAATATATATCTGACTAAAGAGATTTCTTTTTTTCCTTTTTTTTTTTTTTGTGTGTGTGGTATTGGGGATTGAACCCAGGGGCATTCTACCTCTGAGCTACACCCCCAGCCCTATTTCATTTTTTATTTGGAAACAGGGTCTCACTAACCTACAGAGGGCCTTGCTAAGTTGCTGAGGCTGGCTGTGAACCTGTGATCCTCTCCTGTTTCAGCCTCCCAGGTACTGGGATTACAGGTATGTGCCACCATACCCAGCTTCTTTCATTCTTTCCTTCCTTTTTTTTTTTTTTTTTTTTTGGTAATGGGGATTGAACCCAGGGGCATTCTGCCTCCAAGCTACACCTTTGTTAAAACTTTATTTTTTTTTTGGAAACATGGTCTTGCTAAATTGCTGAGGCTGGTCTCCAACCTGCGATCCTCCTATCTCAGCCCCCCAAGTACTGGAATTATGGTGAGCACCATCATCATGCCCAGTGACAATGATCTATATCTTGACTAGGGTTTTGTATATATGAGATGTATACATTTGTTAAAATTCATCAAGCTGAAGATCAGGTGTGGTGGTACATGCCTTTAATCCCAGCTACTCAGGAAGCTGAGGCAGGAGGATCAAAAGTTCAAGGCCAGTCTTGGCAACTTTAGTGAGACCCTGCCCCAAAATTAAAAAAAAAAAAGAAGTGGGGATGTAACTCAGAGGTAGAGTGCCCCTGGGTTCAATCCACAGTTTGGGAAAAACACTTAAGAAACTAAAACATAGCCAGGCGTGGTGGTGCACACTTGTAATCCCAGTACTTGGGAGGCTGAGACCGGAGAATCTGGGTTTGCGGACAGCCTCAGCTACTTAGTGAGGCCCTCTGCAACTTAGTGAGACCCTGTTTCAAAATAGAGAGTAAAAAATAGGGCTGGGGGTGTAGCTTGGAGGTAGAATGCCCCTGGGTTCAATCCCCAGTACCGCAAAAAAACAAAAAAAGACACTAAAACATTATATTATATGTAATTGTATCTCAATTAAAGAAAGATTTACAATGCCAAGTTTTGGAGAGGATATGGCACAAACTGGAACTCTCCCACATAAGCTGCTGGGAGCATAAATGGTACAATCATGTGTGAAAACTATTTGGAGGCATCTGCCACAGCTGAACACATGCACACGCTGACTTAGTAATCTCACTCCTAGATATACACCCAGAAGAAATAATGCTCCTTTTGTGTGTGTGTGGAGGGGGAGGGGCGTTCAAGCCCCATCACCACACACACACACACAAAAAGAATACAACCAAGTAGATACCTTAGCCTCAGCCGACTGGGTGCCTCTGGGGTGGGAGGGAACAGTGTGGTCATGGAAGATTAAAGTAAATATATAAGATGTGGGGTGCTGGTCTTACCCAGACCGGTGATGATCACGTGCCTAGCTGAGGCATATGACCACCTCAACCCTCTGTATCTGTGGCCAAACATCAAGGAAACACAGAACGTGGTATTAGTCCCAGCCCATGACACAGTCCACAACCCAGACGCAGGTGAGTGCACAGGCCATGCCGGGGCGCACACCATGCCCTGAGCACCGCACCCAGCACATACACAACCAGGTATATGCACACACTGTGGGGGACACGCTGAGGACACGTTGGTACAAGCACAGACCAGGGGTGAGCCACAGGGCCAGGGCCACCTGAGGTCACTGACCCCATGGCTAGGTGAGCCAGAGCCCTTGAGGTGGGGGGAACAGGACAGAGGACTAACCGAGCAGGTCTGGGAGACCAGCCCAGAAGAGGGGCTCCCCAAACTCTCTAGTCAGAGAACTGAGTGGCCAGAGGGGCAGGACTCTCCCGCTGCACGCAGGCATACCCACCTGGCCTCAGCTACAGGACACGTTTCCTCATTCCACACGAATTTCTTCAGCTCATCAGAGCAGCAGTACTGGTTGAAACAGGATCCACAGCAGAACTCAGGACAGGTCTCAGGAAACAGGTTGTTACCAGGGACGGCCTTGCACACCTCAGCACGGACTGGAGCAGAGAAGCACACCTGTTCCCCTGCAGTGGCCATTCTAGCCACCAGCCGCCTCTCCACCCCGGGCCACAGCAGAGGTCCCCTAACTGGGCTCCCTCTCTCCCCTGCCAGTCTGCTGGCCTTCTGATGGGAGAGCAACCTTTCTAAAGGTGAGTCTGAGCTGGGCACAGTTGCGCACGCCTATAATCCCAGTACTTGGGAGGCTGAGACAGGAGGATTGCAGGTTCGCGGCCAGCCTCAGCAACTTAGTGGGACCCTCTGCAACTTAGTGAGACCCTGTTTCAAAATAAAAAATAAAATTGGGCTGGGGGTGTAGCTCAGTGGTAGAATGCCCCTGGGTTCCATCCCCAGTATTACACACAGAGGCAATTGGGGGGTGGGGGCTGAGGGAAGGCACGGTTCTTGGCAGCTCCAGGCAGAACCCTGCTCTAGGCAAAGCCATGGGGCAGAGAGGACCCTCTACGGGCTGTCGTGGAGAGGGCCACTTGGAAGCGCATGTTCTCAGTACGGTCCAGCTGTGACAGCCTTCAGAGCAGCAGCACGGGCCAGGCCGGCTGAGGACACACTGGTGAGTTGTTCAGGCCCAGTCCACCGCCCCAGTGCTCTTCTGACCGTCAGCTACCCCGCGCAAGGCTCACCACACCTCCAGCACCGGGGACCCTCCCACAGGCTCACACCAGGGGTCAGCTGATTCTGGGTGCAGGACTCCCCTTCTCATCCCTCCAGGTCCTTCGGCTCCATCCCCAGAAGCCCCCAGGAAACAACGCCCTTCTCCTCCTAGGAGTCACCAGCCCAAAGGGGTCTTGGCTCCTCTTGGCTGGGCAGGAGGCGGTTCCAATCCCAGCCCTGAGGCCAGCCCGCCCCCCCACCCAGCCTGTGAGTCACCGTCTGCAATCACACACAGCGGTGTCCTCTGCAGCCCCAGGCAAGCCTCAACACCAGCCCCTCCTGGAACGCGGGAGAGTCCCCAGCCTGGAAACGCGGCAGGAAGGAGGGCCGCCTCTGCAGGAGGGGCCAGGGCAACCAGTCCTCAGGAATGTCAGGGAAAGGCTGACCCCTCCCGGCCCTGTGGGGACAGGACAAAGGTGGCAGCTGCCTGGGGTCTGGGCAGAGTGGGGTGCCGTCGGAGGGGAGGTCCGTCGTGGGGTTCAGATGGCCTCGGGGCTATCCGGGCCGGCGGGGAGGGCCCTGGGGAGCTGGTGCTGCCTGGCTCGTCCCGGGGACCCAGTCCCCGGCAGTTCACCCCGCCCCCTCCCCCAGGCTCACCCCCCGGAGGCGGCGGTAACAGCAGCAGCAGCAACAACAAGGTCCGGGGTGCGGGGGCTGGAGTAGCCATGTCTGGGCGGTCAGACCGACGACCCGACGGTCGGTCGGAAGCACCCGTCCTGGTGCTGCCGGAGCCTCCGCGACCCGCACGGCCCTGGCTTCCTCGCCCCGCCCCGGCCCGGCGTTCCCGGAACCCCCGCCCCGGAGGGAGGAGGGGAGGAGGGAAGAGAGGAGGGGAGAGGGAGGAGGGGAGGGGGAGGAGGGGAGAGGAGGAGGGGATGAGGGAGGAGGGGTGCGAGGAAGGCAGGGACGCCTCTCCCAGCCCTGGCCAGCTCCCACCCGGCGGCTGCGGGCAACTTGGAACCCGTTTCCAGGATGCAGGAGTTCCCCTCTGCTCGCTGGATACTTTTCTGGGGAGAACCCCCAGGCCCCATACCTAGGGCCCCGTGGGAATCTGCATCCTAACACTTGAGCGAGCTGGGCGGCACCCCAGCCTCTCCCTCAGCCGGGTTCCTTTTTTGCTTGGAGAGCCTCACCCTCGGGGAAGCTGCCTGAGGACCAGCCAAGGAGTCGCGGTTCTGGGAGGGCCCAGTGCAGATCTTGGCACACAGTAGGCGCCCAAGAAATGCCAGTTCCCTCCTGGCCCAAGAAATGCCAGGCCCCCAGCTCTGAGGGCAATTCTTCCCCCAGCCCTAGGATGACACCCCTATCCCCTGGCGATCCAGAGCCCCAGCCCAGGCATGCTGGCCCTGGACTGAGGGTAGGAACTGGTAGCTCCCAGCTTACCTGCAGGCCACCTCCTGGCACAGGGCTGACAGGTCCCCCTGTCCCCTCAGTGTGGGACACAGGGCTCCAGGCAGAACCAGGAAAGGGAGTTGGGCATTCTTTTTATGCCCTGGATTTCTGACCTGCACCTGTTGCAACCAGTACATTGTACTCAAGGCAGAAAACATGAAATGTCCGTGAACGGGCACCTGAGCCAGTGTATACTCCCTGGGTACAACCATAGGTAGGAGCATTGCTGAGAGGGCTTAGGACTCACCATACTCAGCACACTCTGGGGCAGGGGTATGACTGTCCCCAGGATGATGGCCTCTGGGGGAGGATTAGTGTGGAGCCTGAGCCACACCCTCCCTGACCCTGCCTCCTCCCACCTCTGAGCACCACTATCCAGAGTGGGCATAGCTCAGGTTCTCCTTCCCCTGCAGAATGGCCACCACCTGTTGCCCCTCCATATTCACTCTCCCCACTGTCCTCCATGATCCCTGAGCCTGGTTCAATGCGTCCCCCAGAGATTACCTCTGTCTCCCCGGGGGATTGCTCCTATCACTCTGCCCTATCTACAAACTTGGTTTCCAGCCAAGTGCCTAAGAGTGGTCCTTTCTCACTTCCCATCACCTACCTTTGACATCTTTGGGCTACTGCCCACTCCCACATCCTCTAGGGCCCTCTCACCTGGCCTCACCCTCCTGACCTTTTTAGTCTGGGGCTCCTGAACAGCCCCTAGTCTGCCCATAGCTCAGACAGCCCATGTGAGAGCATGGTTAAGCAGGGTGGGGGCTCCAGGGCCCAGCCCGGGCTATGCCTGGGCAGGACAAGGTAAAGGCCAGGAAGACCCCAGAGGCTTGGAAATTGAATCAGACAGACTCGTGCTGCCTATATGTGTGGGCATTACCAACACGAGTTGCCTGAAGAAAGTGGTCCCTCCAAGACAGAAGCCAGACTCACTGTGCCAAATGTGGGGGTCTCGACAAGATTGAGGGGACACAGATCTATACAGGGACACTTAATGTGAAGATCCAGACCAGCTGGAGCAGCTCAGACAAGAAGAAAAAAAGCCAGGCCACAGGTTTAGGAGTAATGTGTGCTAACGCAGAGCACACAAGACTCCTTGCAATTCCTCCTACCCAGCACCTGGGCCCCTTTCCTCAAGTTCAGACAGTGGACATGCCAAACATTTTCCCGCTTCCTTTGCCCAGGGCAAGGATTTTTATGGTAGGCCCATCTATCAGATATACCCTAGTGGTGGTGCTAGCAACCAATGCAGAACAGCAGAGACTCTGCTTTGGTAGTACTACCAGAGTCCTAGATCAAAAGGCAGAAATTTATTCAGTATGGCTATAATGGTTTGGATTTAGAATGTCCCTCCAGCCCTCACAGAAACAAGGTAGCAATATCAAAAGAGGGACTTGGTTGCTAAGGAGGGGCCCTTGGGGGTGTGGCCTTGGGGATTATATGAAGTCCTTCTACTCCCCCGCTCCTTCTTGCTTCTGGCCTTTGTGACGTGAGGGCAGAGCCTTGCTCTCTCCCTCTCTCTGCTTCCTGCCACCATGCCCTGAGCTCTGCAGACCCAGCCTGACATGGGCTAAACCTCTGAAATCTCCAAAACCTGTGAGCAGATCTTCCTCTAAGTTGTGTGGTCAGTTGTTTTGGATTATAGTAGTGAGAATGCAGTCTGAGACAGAAACTGGTGTATGAGGAGTGCTGCTGTATCTGACCATGTGTTTTCTGAGTCTTTGGAACTGGTTGGTGAGAGGAAGCTGGAAGGGCCAGAATGTTGCTAGAAAGGCAGACAGTAGAGACTGTGCTCAGGAGATTTCATAGGGCAAAGAGGACCTCAGAGGAAAATGGAGTAGAGGCCACAGTGTTACATTCTGGCAAAGAACTTATCAACGTTTTGCCTGAGTCCTGAAACTTTGTGTGAGGCCAAATTTAAAGATGATGGAGTGATTGAGCTGGTAGAGGAAGTCTCAAAACAGCAAAGTATCCAAACTGCATTATGGATATTGATGTCTGCATTCAGCGAATTGTTCAATGAATTTTGGAAGCAGGAAGCAAAGCAGAGAGACTTTATAGATTTGCAATTTGGCCAGAAAGGCATGTGTAAAATTGGGGCCAGAGAGATAGTGTTGTGGGAGAGTAAGATGGGTGAATGGAAGGAGGAAATTGTGGCCATGACAGCGGCAGGCTCAGCAGCAGCCATGATGGAGGTGGTATCAGTGACTGTGATTTTAAAGAGCCCAGCAGCAGTGATTGAAGAGGGTGTAACTACCTTTCCTGCTGGCACTCAATCTCAGTGCTCACGTGATGCTGGCTTTGCTGGAGAAAGGGGATTATCGAGACTTGCCCCCAGATTTCAAAGGAACACCTGGGAATCCAGGCAATGTGTGGCAGAGTCAGAATCCCCGCAAGCAGGTCCAAATGGGGTAGTGTGTGAAGCTGTGAAGGTGAAGCCACAGTTGCAAGAAAAACCCCAAGATTTGGAAGTGCCAGAAGTGTGGAACGACCACAAGTAAAGGCTGCCAGCCACAGAGACAGGCTAGAAGAAGGAGTATACCACGATTTGCAATTGACTAGGCCATGGGGTGGGGCTGCCAAGGCCCTGTGGAGATTGTATCTCACCATTATGTGCCCCTGATGCCAGAAATGTAGCTTGCCTGTTTCAAAATAAAGAATAAAAAATAGGGCTGGGGTGTACCTCGGAAGTAGAATGCCCCTGGGTTCAATCCCCAGTACCTAAAAAAATTAAAAAGAAAGGAAGAAACAGAGTTTCAAGCCGGGGTGTGGTGGCACATGCTTGTAATCCCAGTATTTGGGAGGTTGAGACAGGAGGATTGCAGGTTTGCGGCCAGCCTCAGCTACTTAGTGAAGCCCTCTGCAACTTAATAAGAACCTGTTTCAAAATAAAGAATAAAAATAGGGCTGGAGGTGTAACTTGGAGGTAGAATGCCCCTGGGCTCAATCCCCAGTACCTCAAAATAAATAAAGTAGGGCCAGGGGTGTAGAATGTCCTTGGGTTCAACCCCCAGCACCACAGAAAAAAAAAAAAAGGAAAGAAAGGAAGGAAGGAAGGACAGGCAGAGACCTCCAGGTTGGCCTGAAGGCCCATGATTGAACAAAGGTATTCTCAGGGTAGTGATTATAGGGATTTCTGCAGTTCTGGGATTTAATCTAAGCCTCCTTTAGTCCTTATCTGTAAAGAGGGTAAGGACCAGTTGGCAGTTGGACAAGGTGGTGCATGCCTGTAATCCCAGTACTTGGGAGCCTGAGACTGGAGGATATCGGGTTCACAGCCAGCCTCAGCAATTTAGCAAGATCCTCAGCAACCTACTGAGACTCTGTTTCGAAATAAAAAATAAAATAGGGCTGGGGTGTAGCTCAGAGATAGAATAGCCCTGGATTCAATCCCTAGTACCGAAAACAGAAACAAAACAAAAAACAAAGGTTAAGGACCCAGAAGCCAGGCATGGTGGCACACACTTGAAGTAATTCCAGTACTTGGGAGGCTGAGACAGGAGGACCGCAGGTCCGTGGCCAGCCTCAGCTACTTAGTGAGGTCCTCCGCAACTTAGTGAGACCCTGTTTCAAAATAAAGAATAAAAAATAGGTCTGGGGGTGTAGCTCGGAGGTAGAATGCCCCTGGGTTCAATCCCCAGTACCACAAAAATTTAAAAAAATAAAATAGCAATGACAACAGTAACAAAATCCAGGTTGTGCCTGAGTTGCATCTTTTTTTTTTTTTTTTTTTTTTTTT
>PVJS01010745.1:0-19713 GCA_004027185.1 Glis glis | reverse complement strand
TGGGATTACAAGCGTGCTCCACCACGCCTGGCTCCTAGCCCTTTTATTTTTATTTTGTGTGTGTGTGTGTGTGTGTGTGGAACCCAGAGGCATTCTACCTTTGAGCTATACCCCCAGCCCTATTTTTTTTCTTTTATTTAGAAACAGGGTCTCACTAAGTTGTGGAGGGCCTCACTAAGTACTTGAGGCTGGCTGCAAACCTGAGATCATCCTGTCTCAGCCTCCCAAGTACTGGGACTACAAGCGTGTGCCACCATGCCTGGCTTGCATCCTTTATAATAAACTAGTAAACATAAGTGTTTTCCTGTAAATCACCCTGATGACTCATAAAATCCATAGAGGAGGGGCGAGGGGAGGGGAAGGGAAAGGGGAAGAGAAAGTCATGGTCTGGAGTCAGTGGTTGGCACAACAAGCTTGACTGATTATCTTAATGACTCTGTCCTGTGGGGTTTGGGACATGAGCCCAGGGTCACCTGACAGGCAGAATGGTAGTTTAGACCCAGATGGTTGTAGTCATGTTGAGTTGGATTCCTATAAGTATATACTATGAGGATTGTGACGTGCTGTGTCTCCCTCAAATTCATACTTTGAAGCCCTAATCCCCAGTACTCCACAATGTGAATTTATTTGTAATTAAGATTATTGCAAGCCCAATATGGTGGCGCACGCTTGTAATCCCAGTACTTGGGAGGCTAAGACAGGAGAATGGCAGGTTTGAGGCCAGCTTCAGCAACTTAGCGAGACCCTTGATAACTTAGGAGACCCTGTTTCAAAATTAAAAATGGGGCTGGGGTGTAGCTCAGAGGTAGAATGCCCCTGGGTTCAATCCCCCATAACAAAAATAATAATAGGCTGAGGTTTAGTAGTGCTCTGATTCCTCTGAATCTTCTTGTTTATCTTCATTCCACTTAATTCATTATTTACTTATTTATTTTGTGCTGGGGATTGAGCCCAGGGACATTCTACCACTGAGCTACACTCCAGCCCCCTTTTACTTTGGTTCTGGAGATGGCGCCCGGGGGCATTCTACCTCCAAGCTACACCCCTAGCCTTTTTTATTTTTTATGTTGAAACACATTCTTGCTAAGTTGCCAAGGGTCTCGCTAAGTTGCTGAGGCTGACCTCGAACCTGTGATCCTCCTGTCTCAGCCTCTCAAGTACTAAGATTACAGGTGTGCACCACCACACCTGGCTTCCACTTCATTCACTAATTCAAAACACTTATTAAGTGCCTACCATATGCTAAGCAGTGGGGAGACAGGAGTAAGCACAACAGGCAAGTTCGCTGGTATCAGAGAGATAGCATTCTAGTGGTGAAAGACACAGTAAACAAATCAGTAAAAGATGTGGTACGTGAGAGGGTGCCAGGACAGAGGGGAGGAGCAGGAAGGGCTGCACCTTACTGGAAAGGCAACCAAAGGCCTGGGTTAGGTTACGGAGCCGTCTGTCTGCAGCCACCAGTGAGTTCAAGGACAGAGGAGGATGGGGTACCTGGGGAAGAGGAAGGATGAGCAGGAAGACCAGCTCTGAGAGGTTGTGGAGAGCAGATGTGTGGGGCCCTGGAATTGGGGAGGGGGGCTATGGAAGGGCTTTGAAATAGTTACTGATAAACTTTTTAGATGGATTCTTAGCTGGGCATGGTGGCATACACCTGTCACCCCAGTACTTGGGAAGCTGAGACAGTAGGATCACAGATTCAAGGCCAGACTCAGCAATTTAGCCAGATCGTGTTTCAAAATAAAAAAATAAATAAAATAAAGAGGGCTGGGGGGTGAAGCTCAGAGGTAGAATGTCCCTGGGTTCCAAACCCAATACCAAGAAAAAAAAAAGAAAGTCTTCCTCCCCTGCTACTGAATTGAGAATAGACTTTAATGGAGTAGAGTGGAGCCAGGACACTTGTGTGGAATCTGCTGCAGTAATCCAGGTGAGAGACAATGACACGTGTGGCGGGGCTGCTGAGAAGTGCTCAGATTCTACACATATTTACTCATTCAAATTCTTTCATCCCCCCACCTTTGTGTATGTGTGAGGGGATGAACCCAGTGCTTTGTGCATGCTGAGCATGGTCTGTCTGATGAAGTGTATCACTGAGCTACACCCCCAGTCCTTTTGCATATATTGTGAAGGTAGATCCAAGATCGGCTGCCAGTCTGGAGGAAGGCATGTGAGAAAGAAATTATGCCAAGGCATGGAATGGCCACCGATGTATATGATGTAGAGGGGGAAGCCTGCAGGGGGTGTGGACTAGGGATGGGGATTGACGGTTCAGCTGCAGGTGGGTTAAGATACCATCCAAGTAGTGATGTTGACCGGAAGTTGCAGCTCCAGATCTGAACTGAGGAGGCCTGTGCAGCCAGTAAGAAGTGACATCATAAGTGAGTAGATGGTATTTACACATTGGGTTAGCTCTCC
Source organism: Glis glis (assembly GCA_004027185.1). Classification (NCBI taxonomy): domain Eukaryota; kingdom Metazoa; phylum Chordata; class Mammalia; order Rodentia; family Gliridae; genus Glis; species Glis glis. The sequence goes on along the minus strand of PVJS01010745.1, from coordinate 17,301 downwards.
AGGAGAGTACAGGGAGAAGAAATGAGGCCTCAGGACCCCGCCCTGGGTGCCCATGTTGAGATGGGGAGAGCCAGCAGGACAGATTGCAAAGCAGCAACGTGAGGCTTGTGTGAAAAAAGAGGGAGTGGCCTGCTGTGTCAGGCCAATGGGCCAAGGATGGTGGACAGACCTACCCACTGGGTGCAGACGTGTGGAGCCCAGCTCCCCAGGGTGCTTGGAGCTAATCAGTGCCTAACTTCCACATAAAAGATGGTGAAGCCAGGCGCAGTGGCACACACCTGTAACCCCAGTACTTGGGAGGCTGAGACAGGAAGATCGCAGGTTCAAGGTCAGCCTCAGCAACTTAGCAAGACCGTTTCAGAATTAAAAAAAAAAAAAACTAACAGAGTCCTGACTACAACAGAGAGGACTTCTCACCAGTTTTCCAAATAAAATCAGTTTAGGAGCCAGGTATGGTGGTGCATGCCTGTAATCCCAGTACTTGAGAGGCTCAGCTAGGAGGATTGCAGGTTCAAGACCGGCCTCAGCAATTTAGAGAGAGACTCAGCAACCTAGTGAGACCCTGTTTCAAAACAAAAAATTAAAAGGGCTGGGAGTGTAGCTCAGAGGTACAATGCCTCTGGGTTCAATCCCAAGTACCACACACACACCAAAAAAAAAAAGACAGTTCACAAATTCAGGGCCCTGGAGGGAGCCGGTAGGCAGCCTTTAAGGAGAGCCTCCTCCATGCCCACTAGGCAAGGTCCACTCCAGGACAACATGATTCGATTCGTTTCCAGTGAGGGGGGATGTCTGGGGCAGGAGCTGAACCAAGGGTCCTAACACAGACCTATGAGAAAGATAACATGAGGCTTCCACAGAATTGGCAGAAAGATCCCTCACAAGGAGGGAACTAGCTACAAAATATATTTTTAAAAAGTATTATCTTTTTAAAGTATTTATTGCAAATGCTGGACACAGTGGGTGTATGGCTGGGATCCAGGATCATCCGTCCCTGGGAAGGCAGGAGAATATCCCAGCTAAAACCATGCAGAGGCCGCTCCTAGTTCCCACACATGCTCCAACCCCCAGACCTCCCTGGCCCCATCCCCTCTCCTCCCGATGTGCCGCGTCCAGCAGCTCCTGCCTCCTCCCGGTACACAGAGAAGAAAGGCCTCTGTGGTCTCGCCTCGGGTGACATCCTGATGTATATGCACAGCCGCTGGCCAAAGAGACCTGCGATGGCAAACAAGTGTGTCCAAGTGACAAAAGTCACCCAAACTGAGGAAGAGAGAAGCAAAGGCTGCAGTCCCCGTGTCCCAAAGGCAGCGGCGTGGTCCTCTGGCTCCGGGCTGGGTCTTAGAGCTCCAAAAGGAGATGAGTTCAGGAGGATCCTGCCTGGCCCTGGCCCTGACATCTGGGTTTGTCCCGGCTGCTGCAGCATACAAAGATGAGAGACCCCTGGCCAGGAACAGGGACACTGGCTTTTTTCTCAGGGGCAGGTGGTACCTGCAGGCTACAAAGCGGGGTGGAGGGTAGAAAAGGCAGGCTGCTTTGCTGAGCACAGGCCTGCAAAGAACCAGGGTGTAAACGGGCTTGCGATCCAGGGGCGTGGTTCCCAAAGGCCCACCTGCAGACAGCTGGGGACCTGACACCTAGACACTTTCTGGCTTCATCCCACAAGCTGACTGTCCTGTCTGCTGGCCAGCTATGAAATGGAACCAGAACCTGCTGCCTGGACCCAAAACAACTGGGGACATGCAGGTGCCAGGCTTCCAAAGGCTGTTTGCTCCAGGCTCCCATGCACATGAATCAAAGCTGTGACAGCAGGGCGTGGTGGCCCACACTTATGATCCCAGTACTTGGGAGGCTGAGACAGGAGGATCACAGGTTCAAAGCCAGCCTCGGCAACTTAGTGAGACCCTGTTTCAAAATAAAAGAATAAAAAATAGGGCTGGGGGTGTAGCTCAGAGGTAGAATGCCCCTGGGTTCAATCCCCAGTACTGGAAAAAAAAAAAAAAAAGCTATGCCATCTCTGGAGAAATTCCCCCTCAGCCGGGGCTGCCTCTGGGTTCTGTCCCCTCCCCTGCTCAGTCCCACTGGTGGAGGTGCACAAACACCAGGACAGGTTTTTCAGGACCATTTATGGCGAGTGCACGTTTCTGTCACCAGCATACATTCCTGTGTGGACAAGAGGCTGCCACAGGCAAGAGGGGCCTCCTCCTGCCACCAGTGTGCCCAGCTGGGGAGGGAGACCCAGCCTCCCCCTGAGCACTTGGGCACATGCCCCGGAAGGGAACTCACACAGCTGCCCAGTCTTCACGTGTTCTGCGGGGAGAGCGGTAGGGAAGGGGTGGCCCAGGCCGCCGGCTCCCCAGTGTTCTCGTGTGTGCCCAGTTGGGAAGGGGTGGCCAGAAGTACTGCCTTCCCCGGGTTTCTTCGGCATCACAACATGTCTGGGTAAGTGCATCGCCTCCATGAGTGCCGTGGCCTGGGGCCTGGCCAGTGGCCGCTGCTCTCCAGTTCCTGGTGGGGAAGGATGGGGAGGACTCCCCCTCTCGCCTGAGGCAGCAGACGCTCAGGGTCCCAGGAAGACTTGGCCACTGGCTCAGCAAGTGACCAGAGAGGACAGAAGAGGCACTGCAGGAGGTCGCCTGGCCCACCCCAGGCAGCTGGGTCGCTGTGGGGACATCCTGGCAAGACTGTTTCACATTTAGGGCTGCACCCTTCACGAAGCTGGTGCCCAGAGAGTGAGCACCTGAGGCTGCAGTGCGATCTGACCCAGTGCATCTCAGCAGCAGGTCAGCAGCCCCGCCAGCCCCACCACTGACGGGAGGCAGGTGGGCTGGGCCGGGGGTTCAGGGTGCCACCAACCATGTGTGGCTTCAAGAATGTTCCTGCATGACTGTCGCACACCCCAGGAGAGCCTGGAATGACCTTGTCCCAGGGGTCGCAGTAGACGAGACACAGTCACTGGTGAGCGGGGACTGTGACGAGGGCTTCCTCCGGAGGCCGAGAGATGTCTACATTCTGCACAACAAGAGCACAGACATTCATGCTGCAGTGGACAGATGGGCCGACTGCTGCCTGCGCTCCTCATGGCTGTGGCTGGACACCGGTGCACGGTCTCACCTCGGAGCCCCAGGACCTTCCCTGAGAGTGCAGTCACGAGCTTCCTGACACAGTATTGCTCAGACAAAAGGACAAAGGTAGGGTGGAAGATGCCACCAGGCTCCCTGCCCCAGGCTGCCCTCAGCTCCTGTCTCAGGGCCTGTGTCGACTGGGGAGGGACCCTGGCTTGGAGCTCGCATCCTCATCATGGGGGAAGGGATGGGCTCAGCTCCTGGGGGAGCCTCCTTCCCCTCTGTGTCAGATGTGGCCCAAGCAGTCTGTGCATATCTCCTATTCTATAGCCTGGTCTGTCCCCTCAGAGCTGGGGCACAGGGCCCCCTGAAGCCCCTGAAGCTTTCAACTATAGATGGCCCCCTAAAGCTGCAGAGCCCAGTTCTGCCCTTGGCCTGCTGAGCTCACGGTGTCTCAGGAACGTGGGATAGGAGGCTCTGTGAGGCTGGCCTGTCTGAGCCCTGATTCTGGTGGCCCTCCTCCCAGCTGTGGGCCCATCAGGAGTGGGTTACCAACAGCATGCGCTGCAGCACTGTGCAACGTGACATTCCCAGATCTGTGGAGAGGGAGACGTAGCCCCTTTGGCCCACACCCAAGGCTCAAAGACCCCTGGAATTGCAGGAGCAGGCTTCCTGAAATTCCCCTCTCCCACCACAGCCTGGCCTCAAAGATGGGCCAGGAGACTCTGAGATCTTGTCTACCTGAAAAAGAACTGTCTGGGAACCTGTGGCCAACAGAAGTTTGCCTCTCAGAAGCATGTGTCCCAAGGCAGTCAGTGACTGTCAGCTAAAGTATGGCCCTGGGCTGGCAGGGTCAGCCCCCAGGGCCTCTCTCCCATCGCCCTGTCAGTGCAGGGGCCCAATGCCACCAGGCTTTCCTCAGCACAATGGCTGCCTGCTAGAACATGCCTTTCCCTGTGACCTGTGGGTGCCAGACCAGCCTGGGCCCAACTCAGCCAAGACACAGATTCCCAGAGCAGAGGGGAAAGGGGCCTGTGTGACGGTACGTCCTGCTTGTGGGCAGCATCCTTGGGAAGGAATAGGACGCATCCGCACGTCTCTGCCTGCAGGGCTCAAGGCCAAGGGGCTGCAGGCGAGCAGGGCACCTGCCGAGCATGCCCCACCGTGGATAGCACAGGCATGACGGAGGCCACAGGAGTCTCACTGGTCCAGTGGGCTCCAGGAACTGGATCTGGGGTCTCAGAAGGGGAAGGAGGTCCTGTCCTCAGCCTCATCAGAACAGTAACCGAGGCTGTGGGGGGATCCCACATGGGTATTAAGGTGGTCTGGGCAGCACTGGAGGGGCTTCTACCTTGACAAGGCCCACTGGGAACATAGGGTGGGCAGCCCTTCTGGAGGAGGGTCTCTACCCAGTGCTGGCCCCTCAACCTCTTCCCCAACAAAGCACGAGACTGCTTAGTATTCAAAGGCACTCCAGCTAGAAAGGTGCTCACGAGGCCTGGGCTGGTGGAAAGAACAGGGAAAAGTCCCCATCTGCCCCGCTGATGACTTCCAGCCTCTTCCTGAGCCAGGGTCCCCTCCCCCTCTTTGGCTCAGACCTCCACGGTAGAGCTGCTGGGAGCCGACCACAGCCAAGCTCGGGGCCTCTTGGCCTGGTGGCCCAGTGGCAGGGATTTCCCCACCCCAGGACAGCTGGCCTGGGGCAGCACCTAAGCAAGCCACAGCCCCATCGGACAACAGAAGAGCAGCCCCAGCAGCAGCCTCGAGCTCCCTCTGGCAGGCACCTGAGCTGGGGGCCCTGAAGATGCAGTCTAGACACCCTGGGGAACGTGCCCCCCAGCAGTGACCCCATTGCTACCTGAGGCCGATCCCGGTGTGTGTTCACAGCGGCCACGTTCAGGAAGATGGATTCCACTTTGCAACCTGCCGAGGGAAAGAGGCAAATCCAGTCCCCTCTGCAAGGCAGCTGGAGCCACAGGACAGCCTCTCAGGGGGAGGCTGGGTGTGCGGGCGGAGGAGCTCTCTGCACTGCACCCAAGTCCTTCCACCTGAGGTGGCTCCTGGGACCTTGTCAGATTCCTGCTTGTGCATGTGTGACAGCCTGGACAGCACCCAGAGGCCCCACGCTGCCTCCCCAGGGACTAGAGGCCGAGCAGGAACAGGCCTATGCGCAACCTGGGGGCACACATTTTGGAGGCCCCCCCACCCTGCCACACAGGTCCATCAGCCTTGTGAGGGTGCTCTGTGCGAGGTGGGACTGTCACACAGTGGACTGACATCGGCTGCCATGGGCTTCATCCTCTCAAGAGAACGTGGCTCAGAGCAGGGGAGCCCCGGGAGGCAGGACGCTGCCTGAGTGCTCTGCTGGCCCAGTGACCAGCACGGGTGGGACACAAACAGCCCTGTGCCTGGAGTATTTTAGGGTTTGGCCCTGGGGGTCAGGGGTATTGTGGAAGTTTTGGAAACACTGGTAGAAAAGCCCATCATGCAGGTGGGTGATGGCGTCCTATGGTCACATAAATCTTTTTTTTTTTTGGCAGTATTGGGGATTGAATCCAGGGCATCGCACACAACCCAGGACTAGGCAAGCTCTCTACCGCTGAGCTACATCCCGGTGCTTTTTTTTTTTTATTTTTTTGGTATGTGTGTGTGTGTGTGGTACTGGGGATTAAACCCAGGGGCATTCTACCTCCAAGCTACATCCCAGCCCTTTTCATGTTTTGTTTTGAAACTGGGTCTCACTAGGTTGCTGAGAGTCTTACTACACTGCTGAGGGTCTCACTAAGTTGTCGAGACTGGCCTTGAACCTGTGATCCTCCTGTCTGAGCCTCCCAAGGAGCAGGATTACAGGTGTGCACCACCACACTCAGTTCGGCCCTTTCCATTTTGAGATGGTGTCTTGCTAAATTGCCCAGGCTGGCCTCCAAACTAGCTGGGATTAGAGGCGTGTGTCACCATGCCTGACTTCAACATATCAACATTTTTTAAACAAGCTTAAAAAGCAAATTAGGGAAGGTAGTAGGGTGGAGAGAGGAGGAATGGGCCCCTGATAGATTTTCAAGGGATTTGCCAAAAGTGGAATCCTGCAGAGAGCCAAGGTCATAGCTATCCAAGGTCAGCCTGTGCTATGCTCCCTTACCGTAAGCCACGGGGGTCAGCTTCAGGACCGTGTGCAAGGGACACTTGAGGTAGGGCAGCTGTTCTGTGGACAAAGAAGAGGATGGCTGCCATGCCAGGGATGCCCGGTGACCATCCCTCTCTCTCACATCCCACCTCCCCAGGGCAAGACCCCAACCTGCCGCCTTGTCGAGGAAGTAGGCCAGCAGGCAGCGCATCACGGCCTGGTGGCAGATGACCAGCACATTCTCTTGCCTCTCCAGCTCCATGATGACGGGCTCCAGCCGCTGGACCAGGTCCTCGTAGGACTGCGAGGGCAAGCAGGGCAGGGCCCTCAGGAAGCACCGGGGCAGTGGGCCACCTGGAGCTTCTCACATTGGGTCTGGGTGGCTGGTTGGGGCCAGGGTGTGGGTCACATGGGAAGGGAACCACCTCCTCCCTCCCAGGGCCAAGTCATAAGCTGAGAGGGCGAGGCCTCAGGTTCCCACCCCAGGCCACCTCAGAGCCACAGCGGGGTCCTGCACTGTGAAATGCACATGCTGGTAACTGTGGTTGGTGGAAAAGGCACTACCACACAGGGTGCTTAGAAAGGGCGCTGAGGGAGGGAAGCAAAGGCCCCAGAACCTTCTGGAGTGTGGCTGTCAGGCACGCCTGAGGTCCCCAGGGACGACCAGAGCAGACTGTGCACCTTGGACCTTGCTGGTCCCCAGATCAACCCCTCAGCCTGGAAGGCTTAGAGATTTTCCCCAGAGAACTAGGCCTAAGCCCTGGGAGAGTTTCATTCCTCTCTGCACAATGAGCTTAAAATAAGGCCTCCAAACCGGGCGTGGTGGTACACGTCTGTAATCCCAGTACTTGGGAGGCTGAGACAGGAGGATCGCAGGTTTGAGGACAGCCTCAGCAAGTAGTGAGACTCTCATCAACGTAGTGAGACCCAGTTTCAAAATAAAATAGGGCTGGGGGTATAGCTCAGAGGTAAAATGCCCCTGGTTCAATCCCCAGTGCCACAACAATAAATATAAATTAATTAATTAAAAAATAAAAAATAGCCAGGTGTGGTGGCGCACGCTTGTAATCCCAGTACTTGGGAGGCGGAGACTGGAGGATCCGGGTTCGTGGCCAGCCTCAGCTACTTAGTGAGGCCCTCCGCAACTTCGTGAGACCTGCTTTCAAAATAAAGTATAAAAAATAGGGCCAGGGGTGTAGCTCGGAGGTAGAACGCCCCTGGGTTCAATCCCCGGTACTGCAAAAAATAAAATAAAAATAAAAAATAAGCTGGGAATGGTGGCACATGCCTGTGATCACAGTACTTGGGAGGTTGAGGCAGAGGGATCACAGGTTCTGGGACAGCCTCAGCAACTAAGCGAGACCCTTTTTCAAAATAAAAAGTAGGGCTAGGGTGTCACCCAGAGGTAGAATGCCCCCCGGGTTCAATCTCCAGCACACACACACAAAAAAGCCAAACTACAGGGCCAGGACACTCAGATCAGACCCGCCCTTCCCAATCTCCACCCTGGGAAGGGGGAGCAGCGACCCACGCTCTCGGGGCTGGATGGCTGCCACATGCAGCACTGTCCATCCCGCCCCTCGGGCGAAGGCCTGGGCCAGAGCTGGGAAGTGGTGGAGATGGAGCACACAGCCGGCCGGCCGGGCTTGAAGCCAGGCCTCCACAGGCCCTCAGCCACAGGCAGCTCTCCCAGGTGGGCAGCAGTACTGGGACTAAGCCCAAAATCCCACCTACCTCCCCCTTGGGGTAGCGGTACCGGTACTTGTCCTGGTCGCGCAGGGCAAACTCCAGCGGGTAATGATCCTGGATTTCCTCGTAGGTCATTTCCTCACAGACGCCCTAGGAAGACACTGCAGGCATCACCCCTCCATGCCACCTGAAGACCAGCCAGGGCCCGCGGGGCAGCCATCCTGCGCCAAGAGGACCCTCCCCTCCCAGAGCTCGGCCTGACCAGGAAAAGCAGGCCCGGCAGGACACTGAGCACGGCGGCAGCCCCATTTGGACAGTTGTATCCACCCACCCATCATCCATCCATCATCATCCATCCATCCAGTTTATGCCATAAAAATAAACACAAATGTTAACTGTGTGTCTTATGTGTCTTTTCTCTACTGTACAAATACTAAATCTGGCCAGGCGTGGTGGCGCACACTTGTAATCCCAGTACTTTGGGAGGCGGAGACTGGAGGATCCGGGTTCGTGGCCAGCCTCAGCTCTCTCTCTCTCTCTCTCTCTTTCTCTCTCCGTCTCTCTCTCTCTCTCTCTCTCTCTCTCTCTCTCTCTCTACTTAGTGAGGCCCTCCGCAACTTAGTGAGACCCGGTTTCAAAATAAAGTATAAAAAATAGGGCCGGGGGTGTAGCGCGGAGGTAGATCGCCCCTGGGTTCAATCCCCGGTACCGCAAAAAAAAAAAAAAAAGAAAATACTAAATCTGAATATGGAGTGTTGTGCAAACTCTAAAGCAAAACTTCACTTGTGTTATTTGGGATACACACACACACAAACAGAACATAGATTACCTTATACAAACATATATTTTTTTTAAACTTACAAAACACAAAAAAAGTACCTAACCTACAGAGAATAAGTTGATTAAAAACACTTAAGCACCATATAAGGGCAGAGAGGCCCAGAGAATCTCTTCCTCAGCCACGTCCCCTGACTGGGTCCATATTACCAGCAGCACCATGGACCCCTCCCAGGGCCCGTGAAAAGTAGCCACTGACCCCCAGTCCACTCTGCTGCCTCGGAGCCCAGAAATGTCTGAACTGACTAGTGTCTGTCTGTCCCAGGCCCAGGCCGGGAGCCACCAGGGAAGACACACCAGGGAGAGGGAAAAGCAACAAAATGCCCTAGTAGCTGCCTTTGTTCCAGGCTTCCTTTCTACAAAGCACTGGGGCAACGCTGCCTATTAAGAAAAGATAGAACCGGGTATGGTGGCGTACGCTTGTAATCCCAGTACTTGGGAGACTGAGACAGGAGAATTGCAGATTCGAGGACAGCCTCAGCTACATAGTGAGGCCCTCCGCAACTCAGTGAGACCCTGTTTCAAAATAAAGAATAAAAAATAGGGCTGGGGGTGTAGCTTGCAGGTAGAATGCCCCTGGGTTCAATCCTCAGTACCACAAAAAAAAAAAAAGAAAAGAAAAGATAGAAGCCGGGCGTGGTGGTGCACACCTGTAATCCCGGTAGTTGGGAGGTTAGGACAGAAGGATCACAGGTTCTAGGCCAGCCTCAGCAACTTAGTGAGGCCCTGGTGCAAAATAAAAAATAAAATAAGGCTGTGAGTATAGCTCAGTGGTAGAGTGCCCCTGGGTTCAACCCCTAGAACCACACACACACACACAAAAGAAACGAAGCCAGGCATGGCGGCACACACCTGTCAACTCAGTACTTGGGAGGCTGAGACAGGAGGACCACAGCTTCAAGGACAGCCTCAGCAAGTAGTGAGGCTCTCATCAACCTAGTGACACCCTGTTTCAAAATAAAAATAAAAAGGGCTGGGAGGTGTAGCTCAGAGGTAGAATGTCTCTATGTTCAATCCCCAGCACCAAAAAAAAAAAAAAGAAGAAAGAAACAATAGAAAGATAAACAAGATTATTGAAAACAGAAAGATAGATCCCAAAATAATCTCTCCTGGGGAAGAGCAAATTAAACCCAAGGCAAAAAGAAATAATAAAGATTAGTGTAGAAAGCACTAAAATAGAGAACAGAAAAACAATAGTGTAGCAAAATCAAAAGTTAATTCTTTGAAAAGATCAACAAAATGTATAAATCTTTGTGTGTGGGGGGGTACTGGGGATGGAACTCAGGTGCATTCTACCTCTGAGCTACACCCCCAGCCCTATTTTGTCTTTTTTATTTTGAAACAGGTTTCTCACTAAGTTGCGGGGGCTGGTCTCAAACCTGCGATCCTCCTGTTTCAGCCTCCCAAGTACTGGGATTGTAAGCATGCACTAAGTAAGTAGCTAGACTGGGAAAGAAAAGAAAAAAGAAGGCTCACGTTAAAGTCAGGAACGAAAGAAGTAACATAACTACCAACCTTATAGAAATAAAAAGGATTATAAGGGAATGCTTTGAACAACTATATTCATGGGTTCTGTGTCCATGGATTCAGCTAAACATGGATCAAAAACACTTGGGAGGCTGGGCATGGTGGCGCATGCCTATAATCCCAGTACTAGGGAGGCTGAGACAGGAGGATCGCAGGTTCGAAGCCAGCCTTGGCAATTTAGTGAGGCCCTCAGCAACCTAGTGAGACCCTAGTTCCAAATAAGAAATAAAATCGGGCTGGGGGTGTAGCTTGAGGTAGAATGCCTCTGGGTTCAATCTACAGTACCAAAAAACAAAACACTTGGGAGGCTGTGCGTGGTGGCACACACCTGTAATCCCAGTTCTTGGGAGGGTGAGACAGTAGGATTGCAGTTTCAAGACTAGCCTCGCCAATTTATTGAGACTCTCAGCAACCTAGCAAGACCCTGTTTCATAACAAAAACTTAAAAATGGCTGGGGATGTAGCTCGGAGGTAGAATGCCTCTGGGTTCAATCCCCGATACCACAAAAAAAGGAAGGAAGGAAGGAAGGAAGGAAGGAAGGAAGGAAGGAAGGAAGGAAGGAAGGAAACCACTTGGGAAAAACCTGCATCTGAACTGAACACACACAGACTTCTTTCCTTGTCGTTATTCCCTAAACAACACAGTTTAACAACTATTTGCATAGCAATTACATTGGATTAAGTATAATAAGTAGCTGGAGATTATTTATTTATCTATCTATTTTTTGAGATGGGGTCTTGCTATGTTGCAGGGCTGGTCTTGAACTCATGGGCTCAAGCAATCCTCCCACCTCAACCTCCCAAGTAGCTGGGATTACAGGTGTGAGCCACCACATGTGTCTCAGAGATGATTTAAAGCATATGGAAGGATATGTATAGTTTATGCACAAATTCTATGCCAGATTCTTTTTTTTTTTTTTTTTTTGCGGTACTGGGATCGAACCCAGGGGCATTCTACCTGCGAGCTACACCCCAGCCCTATTTTTTTTATTCTTTATTTTGAAACCGGGTCTCACTAAGTTGCGGAGGGCCTCACTAAGTAGCTGAGGCTGGCTGCGAACCCAGATCCTCCAGTATTAGCCTCCCAAGTACTGGGATTACAAGTGTGCACCACCACGCCCGGCTCTATGCCAGATTCTAATGTGGACTTGAGCATCCATGGATTTTTGGCATTGGCAGCTTCCTGGGACTATCTCCCACAGATACTGAGTGATGGCTGTACCAATAAAGTAAGTAGCTCAGATGAAATGGAAAAAAATCCCAGAAAGACACAAAGCACCCGTGGATTGAACTGTATCCCCCAAAAGACAAGCTGAAGTCCTAACCACTGGTAACTGTGAATGCCGCATTCTTTGATGAGGGCGTATTGGATCAGTATAGGCCTGCAATCCAGCAAATGGTGTTCTTTTTTTATTTTTTCATTTTTTTGTGATACTGAGGATGGAACACAGTACCTCTGAGTTAAAGCCCCAGCCTTATTTTATTTTTTATTTGGAAACAGAGTCTCATTGAGTTGTAGAGGACGTCACTAAGTTGCTGAGGCTGGCCGTGAACCTGCGATCCTCCTGCCTCAGCATCCCAAGTACTGGGATTACAAGCGTGCGCCTGGCTGACTGGTATTCTTCTGTATGTGTGTGTGTGTGTGTGTGTGTGTTGCTGGGGATTAAACCCAGGGGCATTCTACCTCTGAGCTACATGGATCTCACTAGGTACGGAGGGCCTCACTAAGTAACTGAGGCTGGCCGCAAAGCTGGGTTCCTCCTGTCTCAGCCTCCCAAATACTGGGATTACAAGCGTGCACCACCACACCCAGCTGACTGATGTTTGTGTATGTGTGTGTATGTGTGTGTGTTACTGGGGATTGAACCCAGGGGCATTCTACCTCTGAGCTACACAGGTCTCACTAGGTTGCAGAGGGCCTCACTAAGTTGCTGAGGCTGGCCTTAAAGCTGCGTTCCTCCTGTCTCAGCCTCCCAGATACTGGGATTACAAGTGCGCACCACCACACCCGGCTTGACTGGTGTTCTTTTAAGAAGGCCACACAGAGGTAGACACACACAGGGACGAATGCCATGAGATGATGGAGGCAGGGACTGGAGTGATGCTGCTACAAGCCAAGAAATAACAAGGACTGCTGGCAACAACCAGAGGCTACAAGGAAGGATCCTTGGCTTGAGCCTTCAGAGAGAGCAGGGCCTTGCTGACATCTTGATGTCACACTTCCAGGCTCCAGAACTGTGAGGGAACACACTTCTGTTGTTTTTAAGCTGCCCGTTCTGTGGTATTTGTTAGGGCAGCCCTAGGAAACAACATATATTTTGGTACCAGGAAGTGAAACGATGTTGCAATAAATAACTAAAAATGTGGAAGTGGTTATAGAATTGGGTAGTGGAGAGAGGCTGAAAGAATTCCCAAGTGTGTGATAATAATAAAAAAAAAACCCTACATTGCCTTGAAGAGCCTGTTGGTAGAAATATGGACATTAAAGGTGATTCTGGCTGGGTGTGGTAACACACACCTGTAATCCCAGTACTTGGGAGGCTAAGATAGGAAGATTGCGGGTTGGAGCCGGGCGTGGTGGCGCACGCTTGTAATCCCAATACTTGGGAGGCTGAGACCGGAGGATCCGGGTTCGCGGACAGCCTCAGCTACTTAGTGAGGCCTCCGCAACTTAGTGAGACCCTGTTTCAAAATAAAGAACAGGCCGGGCATGGTGGCGCACGCTTGTAATCCCAGTACTTTGGGAGGCGGAGACCGGAGGATCCGGGTTCGCGGCCAGCCTCAGCGCGCATGCGCACACGCACGATCGATCGATCGATCTCTCTCCTTCTTCTCTTTCTCTCTGTCTCTCTCTGTCTCCCTCTCTCTCTCTCTCTCTCCCTAGTGAGGCCCTCCGCAACTTCGTGAGACCCGGTTTCAAAAATAAAGCATAAAAAAAATAGGGCCGGGGGCGTAGCGCGGAGGTAGAACGCCCCTGCGTTCAATCCCCGGTACCACAAAAAAAAATAAATAAATAAAAAAAAAATAAAGAACAAAAAATAGTGCTGGGAGTGTAGCTCGGAGGTAGAATGCCCCTGGGTTCAATCCCCAGTACCACCAAAAAAAAAAAAAAAAAAAAGGAAGATTGCAGGTTGGAAGCCAGCCTCAGCAACTTAATGAGACCGTTTCCAAATAAAAAATAAAATAGAGCTGGGGGTATAGCTTGGAGGTAGAATGCACCTGAGTTCAATCTCCAGCACCGCACACAATAAATAAATGATACATAAATAAATAAATAAAAAGGGCTGGTGTAGCTCAGAGGTAGAATTTCCCTGGGTTTAATCCCCAGTAACACACACATACACAAGAGAAGCGAAGGAGAAAGTTCCCCTGGCACCAGGCCAGGAACCGTGGGGCGGGAGGGCACGGTTACCGCGTCAATCTCGTTGAGGACCTTCCACTGCTCGTAGGGCGCCCCGAGCGCTTCTGCCGTCTGGATTGTCCTCTTCATCTGGCTCGTCCAGACCTTCAGATCTTTGATGTTCTGGTCACTGATAAACTGGGCTAGACTCTTGGCAAACTGAAACACATCACAAGCAAATTCAGACCTCCAGGGCCTGGGCTGTCCTCAAAGGACCCCACAGCCACAGGGTCCTTGCAGTCATGCCCGGCCTCAGAGAATACAGGCTTCATAAAACATGAACCAACTCCCAAGAACACACCCCCCCAGCCCTGCGAGCAGCTCCAGCCGTGACCTGTCAGCTCCTCCCTCCCAGTCCGTGTGCCTAGGCCACACGACCTCCCCACTGAGGCCTCGATATCCCCCTGGACTGCAGCACAGCTATCAGACCCAACCCATCGGCACTGCTGGGGCTCAGGTCACTCCAAGGATGGCATGACTCTGCCAGCACAGGGGCTCAACTGATGGCAGCTCGCACAGAGACCAGAGATCAGGCATTTGATGGGTGCTTGATGACCTCCCCTATAGGACAGGAACATTCTAGAGAGAATGAAGGCCAACCACCTCAACTGCATGCCAGCTACAAGAGGAGAAGCCCCACCCCAGTACACACACACACACACACACACACACACACACACACACGTGCAGCCACCCAGAGGCACCACACACACACACACTCACCTCCCTGCCCCGGGGGGAAAGTCCTGGGTCCCCACCAATCCGGCCCTTGAGGTTGAGCTCGCTCTCCCCGTGCCGGCAGAGGTAGATGGAGCGGGGCGTCACGTGGATGTTCATGAGGTAATACACAATCCGGCTCTGGATGTGGTCGGCTACCCGGTTCACCACGTAGCTCTGCCCCACATCCATGATCTTGATGTAGGATAGATCCCTTTCCAGAGAGAAGGTAGAGAGAGGCCTGTGAGTGTGGCCAGGGCCCTGAGGAGCACGCCTGGCCAGCCACAGGCACCGGCTAGAAGGCCTTGCATCCCCAACCACCAGGCTTGCGATCACATCACGCAGGACCGTCAGCTGGCGTGCAAGTGATGGGGTGAGGCGGGAGCAACACACCGCAGTGACACACAGACAGGCCCGTGAGAGGTGCTCAGCACACATCATGCTCCCCACGGGGACATTCAAAGCAGTGGTCAGTCACACATGTCATGACATTCACTGCTGCTCGCGTGTCCCCCGGGCCCTTGCCTACCTCTGAGCGCTCAATGCAGTCTGTAAATTGAAACAAGACACTGTATCCCCAGGACTGACCTGGGAGTAGCTGGCAAACACTTGGCTCACCCAGGCACCCTGGTCAGCTTTCCTTCCCCAAGAACTTAGTCTGTGTGTGCCCAGCGGCAGCTGCCATGCCCCACACCAGGCAGCCAGTGGTCAAGACATAAGTACAAGAGGACCGTGCTGGTGGCAGCTGATGAATCCAGCTCTGCCACTTGCTCTGCTTTGGATCTTTGTAGCTGCAGCTTGGAGAATGCGCTTATGCAGGCAGGGGTAGGGACGGGCTGTGATTCCACCTGAGAGCCCTCTGATGTTCGCATTTGAGTTCGCACTGTCTGGCCATGGAGCCTTACTCTGACACCACCAATAAAAACAGGAGCAATGCTTGCTGATAAATCCAACAGGAGCCGCTCTAGACGAGCCCCTCCAGTGCAACCATAGCACAGAACAGTGTGGAGAAATGCATGCTGGGAAACCAGGGGAAATACAAAAACTAGGGAGAGGCTGGAGTGCCACTTAGCTCCATCCCGACGACCTGGGTGGGCTCTGGAGTCCAGTGGAAGGGAGAGAGATGTCTCAATCCAGGGACAATTATTCTATAAACACCTCCAGACACCATCCCGCTAACAGCTGCTCATATTCCTTGGTTCATATGCATTATATATTCTTACAAAGGACCCTAGCACATATTTATATTCCAGCCTGTCACTTAATACTGCATAACACACTCTACCATGCCTCTCCATAATTACTGATTTATAGTGACTGCATAAAATTTTACCAAGGGCTACATACACGGTTATTTACTTAACCACTCCCCATTTATGCTGAGGCAGGAGTTGGCAAACTATGGCCAGCAGGTCGAACGCGGCCCACAGGCTGTTTTTATCAAGTTTTACTGAAGCACAGCCTACTTATCTACATACTACCTGTTTCTTTTGCACTACAAGGGCAGAGCTGAGTAACTAAGAGACAGCAGCCTAAATAAAATAGTCACTGTCTGACCTTTTGCAGAAAGTGTCTGATGACCCTGGCTATAAGACGCTCAGCTGGATGTCCCCTATGGACCTAAAGATACCTCACACTCGACATTCCTGCTTGCTCTTCCATTCCAGAGGGAGACATGTGGAGCTGGTAAGCACTGGCCACCGTCCGCTGTTCACAGGCAGAGTCCCCCCTTTTTCTCCCCCAAACAGAGTGCACATTGAAAGAAGAGCATGTAGTCGGTGCAATGGTCCATGTCTGTAATCCCAGTACTTGGGAGGCTGAGACAGGAGGATCACAGGTTTGAGGCCAGACTCAGAAATTTAGCAAAACCCTTAGCAACTTAGTGAGACCCTGTTTCAAAATAAAAACATAAAAAGGGCTGGGGGTGTAGCTTGGAGGTAGAATGCCCCAGTTCAATCCCCAGTACCAAAATAAATAAGTAAATAAACAAATAAGGCTGGGGTATAGCTGAGAGGTAGAGCAGCCCTCCTCTGCAAGAAAGAAAGAGACAGACAGACAGACACCAGGCATGATGGCGCACGCTTGTAATCTCAGTACTTGGGAGGCTGAGACAGGAGGACTGCAGGTTCCCGGCCAGCCTCAGCAATTTAGTGAGGCCCTCCACAACTTAGTGAGACCCTGTTTCAAAAATAAAGAATAAAATAGGGTTGGGGGTATAGCTCAGAGGTAGAATTCCCCAAGGTTCCATTCCCAACACCACAAAATAAGAAGAAGAAGAAGAAGAAGAAGAAGAAGAAGGAGGAGGAGGAGGAGGAGGAGGAGGAGGAGGAGGAGGAGGAGACGAAGAAAATAGGGCTGGGGGGTGTAGCTCAGAGGTACCTGAGCCTCTGGGTTCTACCTCTAGGTTCCATTGCCAAGTACCACAAAAAAAAAAAAAAGAAAGAAAAGAAAAAGAAAGAGCAAGCAAGACATATGTGGTGGCGCACACCTATAACCCCAGTACTTGGGAGGCTGAGACAGAAGGATTGCAGGTTCAAGGACAGTCTCAGCAAGTAGTGAGACTGTCATTAACCTAGCGAGACCCTGTTTCAAAATAAAATAGGGCTGGGGGTATAGCTCAGAGGTAGAATGCCCCTGGGTTCAATCCCCAGTACCACAAAAAATAAAAAATAAATTTAAGCCGGGTGTGGTGGCGCACGCTTGTAATCCCAGTACTTTGGGAGGCAGAGACCGGAGGATCCGGGTTCGCAGCCAGCCTCAGCTCTCTCTCTCTCTCTCCCTGTCTCTCTCTCTCTCTCTCTCTCTCTCTCTCTCTCTCTCTCTCTCCTTAGTAAGGCCCTCTGCAACTTCGTGAGACCCGGTTTCAAAATAAAGTATAAAAAATAGGGCCGGGGGTGTAGCACGGAGGTAGAACGCCCCTGCATTCAAGCCCCAGTACCGCAAAT